>RXPK01001330.1:0-95871 GCA_004143645.1 Protaetia brevitarsis | reverse complement strand
AAAATTACTAAACCATTCGCTACGAACAAAAGTTTGTTTCCAGCAGTGGCTCGCCGGTCAAAAGAGCAGGAGGGGTTGTCTGCGAGACGGAAGTTGGCTTGTCTTATTTGAATTTGGGCTGGCCATCCCCAAAAGTTTCCCGACAAGAAAACCCGTTCCGTTACAGTGATGATTTTGTTTATTTCTGTGTGCAGTTACTGGAAGAGGCCACTGTCATTAGCTGACTCAAAGAAGCGCTAGAAAATGACGATACCATACAAGTACCAAATAATATCGTAATTTTCCCCCCAGTAAATGCAAATGGTTGCGTTACTGACGAAGATTCTGGCGACGATGACAACGTAATTATTGATAACTTATCAGGTTCCCAATTGAGGGCAGAGTCTGAAATAGAAAGTAATCCTGATGAGATTCTGAAGACGAACTCCGGCTCGCAAGATTTGTGGTTCAGAATCCAAAGAGGTTCAAAGTATTCGAAAGAAGATTTGCAATCGAATTTCAATGAATGGTCTTCAGTATAAAGAGCGAAAAATCAGCAATCTCAGCATCCTTGTTCAAGCAATTTTTTGACGATGAAGTTATTGAACAAATTATGCAATATTCCAATAATTACCCCCTACAAAATAATCGCAATAATCGGAGACATAATGAAAAATGAAATCATCTGTTTCATAGGCGTCTTACTGGTAAGCAGCTATTGTTTGGTTTCTAGGCGCAAAATGTATTGGGAAAATGTGGATGACACACAAAATAAGTTAGTTTTCTGAAGCCATATCAAGAGATCCCTTTCAATATATATTACTAGATTAATCGTATTAATAGATTTACACACATGTTTAATAAAATACCATTAAACATCAGTGTTATACTAGTATTTTATAATAGAATGGATAAGGCTATGCCGAAATCAATACAGGTCTTTGCTATAGCGAAAGATTCATAATTATTTTTTTATTGATTTTCCAATTTTGTCCATCCACCATAATTAATTATCAACTACTACAAATGAGTGCAACTTTATTAAGATCACATTACTTACACAATATCTCAACGTTACATGATTCCTCTTTCCTATCGTAAAACAACGTTCCAATTTATCTACTTAGACTGTTTTGCTACGAACCTGAATACAGTAAAAAATTACACTAGTGACTGATATATGAGCTGTGATTTAACGCCGTCATATAATCGATAAGAAAAACCGTAACGCAGTATGCATTCCCAAAGGAGGATCATCTCATTTCGAGTGCATCAATGTTATAACCTGATCAAAATTCAATTAATTTAAAACGTGATACGGTTTTAGAAAAATTACACATTGCAAGATATACAAGAATTCAAATTTAATAAGTTTTAACATGTTCGACCTAGTTTTATGCAAGAAAATCAGTTTCACTTATGCATCCTTTCCATTTTAACAAATGTTTATGGTTGTATAAATGATGCATGAGTATTTCAATTATGAGAAACATCTGCTAGCTTTTGTATAATGTATAGATCGATACATAAACGATACAAATTTCGCTTCGCTGATCTGCAGATATGACTGAAAACGGCAATATTCGCAGATGCATCGATAAAGTGGAAATATATTACTCTCCATAAAAGGCTTTCCGCTTGTAATATGGTTCAGTGATTCTATTTTACATTTGATTTATCGAAAGGAAATGTATTCTACATCTTTTATGTAATTCCTAGCGAACGATGGTCGAACTAATTCTGAATAAATGTGAATAAATCACAGAAAGATTACTCCATATTAGTTCTCTAATGGTTATATATGCTTGTTAAGATTCAACTACGTCTTTACGTTAATAATTTACAAGGGAAGATTCCCAACTCGGAAATTCAAAAAAATATGAAATTTTGGGAATATGCAGGTCACATATACGTATGTACCATACTTTTTTATGCGGAGAAACACTCTGGGTGGGCGAAATAAATGTTTGGAAATGGAAAATTTTGCAATTGTTAAGACAAAAATTGTTTGCTTGAATGAGTTTTATTAAACAGACCAGAAAAAAGGTACAAACATATTTAAATACTTTTTTTGATAGGTCTTGATCTTTGAGATTAACAATAGGTAATAGGGATTAATCAATAATAAAAGTTACTTTTATTTAGTTACAACTAGCATAATTCTTAAAATATTTGGGTATAACATTTGATAACCGGCTTATGTTTGGAGAGTATGCAAAGAGGGCGTCCAATAAATCCATAAAGAAAGTATGTATGTATGTGTATATTGGAAGGGTGATATTACACTGCGACCTAAAAGATCTATTGTGTTCTTGTCGTTTTACAGCTGGCCTTCCAATCCTATTTCTTTCAGAAAATGTAGGATATCAGAAGGCCCTAGGTTAGGTAAGTCTCCCTCTTCGATTTCACGTGTTCCCAGGTGCAACGATCTTGAGTTGCACAGTGCTACGCAATTTGAGAGGGGATGGATGCCATCCTGTTCCTCAATCTGCTCCAGTCGTTTTGCTCCTCCCTTTGTTCCTTCCTCGGGAGGTACTCTCACTTTGAAAGTGGAAGGCTTCTTCTTATGGAGGTCCTGCTCCAATTTCTGTTTAATTAGCGCGTGTCGTCCGCTAATAAACGTCCTTCCTCCATGGTTTGATCCCACGAGTAGGTAGGGAAGAAAAGGTCCACCTCCACAGAGCCCCGCATGCAGAGGTAAGGCTAAATACAATGGGTTGCGCCAGGTGCCCCAAGGTTGGACTAGTAGACTGGTCTTCTATCCAGCCACGCATCCCATCAGCTTAGTCCGTCACCTTAGAATTTAGGTTTTTATTGAGGTTGTCTCCTCTCGGTCCGTGCAGTCAAGCCAAGACCCCCCCCATCCCTTTCGGGACCTGGTTTAACAGTTGGGCTTTCGGTAGCCGAAAGCAACAACTGGTATCGTTGTAGAAGCCTGTGCAAGCCCTTAGCCATGACACGACAGCTCGGGCGAGGGGGGAATGGTACACGGCAATGGTCTTCATTCATCCTGCCCCTGTTTTAAGCAGAAAGGACGAACTTATAGCCGCCACTAACCATCTCGTCTTGAGCGAACCCTGACAAGATGGCCTTTCCCCTATTCACTACCTCGGGGACGCGCCTGGTAGGTACTCGTAACCGCCAGGACAAAGAAAGTAGCATCACTGGCAAAAATAATGCCCAACATAGGAGGTTGGCAACCCCAAAGAGTGGTCTTAAGCGGAGTCATCCACTCAATAGCCTCATATGGAGCACGAATTTAGTACAAGGTACTAGATCGGAAAACGTACCGAAATATACTTGAAAAGCCGAAAAGGAGAGTACTGCTTAGAGTAACCTCAGCATACAGGATGGTGACCACGAAGACTTTACAGGTAATAGTAAAATTTCCTAAAAATAGTGTAACAACATACTAATGGAGGGATAAGTGCGAGTAATCGAGCAAGAGCGGCTACAAACGAAGAATGGTAGCAAAAATGGTCAGCAGAAGAAATAAAAGTGCAGTGGACTAAGACTTTAATCACAAATGTAGACACCTGGATGAAGTGCTTTTTCCGTAGATTAAACTATTATATCATCCACGCGCTTTCGGGGCATGGGGTGTATAGAACATATGCTCACAGATTCGGCAAAGATCACACAGGTAATTGTGCATATTACGACATACAAGACACAGTGCAATACACGATCTTCCAGTGTAGCAAATGGAAAGAAAATCGCAAAATGACGTATAGCAAAGTGGACTGGGTTCTGTGCCCCGAAAACCTTATGGAGACAATGATAGAATCTGAAGAAAACTGGTCAGATATCGCCTCACTGATCACCACCATCGTGGCGGCCAAGGAAACACAGGAAGAGAGAGACAGATAGACCGAGATCTCAAACTGGTGTGAGCAAAGGAGAACTTCCAGACTGCCAAACATGCCTGACGCAGCAGGGCATCTGTGTCAGGCATGTTTGGCAGTCTGGAAGTACTCATTGGGTGGTTCCGGGTATGCCAAAACGAGGCGAACAGGCGGAGAGTTAATGGGTGGGCCGGTCTTGCACCCTCCGAATAGAAGATTCCTCCTCAAGAAAAATAAAAAATTAAAATTAAAATAGATAGCTGCATTATAAATTATTTTGCATTAGGGTTTACAATAATATATCGGCATTAGGCGAAACAAGGACTGTGATACGCGCAGACGGAAATCCCCACTTTCCTCTTTGAGAACAATGACAAAACCCGAGAGCAGTTTTCCGGAAGTTGACATTGTTGGGAGTATGGTATAACTACTTGTAGTTGCGGATGTAGACTGTGCAACTGCTATAACAGTTTTTGTTTGTAACAGTGTCACAGGGTGAGTTTTTTATCTTGAGACAACGGAATATCTCTAAAACACTGCATCAAATCAAAAAAAGATCTTAATGAGATTTGTCATAATATAGGGGGCTCACAGAATGGTGCCGAACTCAATCCTCCACCTCACCCCCCAGAGTGGGAGGGGTGACAACTTTGAAATCTTAAATGGGAACCCCCATTTTGTATTGCAGATTCGGATTATACAAAACCGTACTTTATTCAGTACTTGACAAGCTGTGAATACTTACATATTGCCCGATCCTCATTTAGATTATTAATTATTAATTCAATACAAATTAGTTAGTGTTGAATATTTGAACAGTAATGGAGGCTGTAACATTACAAGAGAGAATTGAAATGATTTACATCTATGGAGAAAGTGGTAGGAATATCGATGATGCTGTTAATCTTTATTCACAACGTTTTCCCGACAAGGTGATATCGCCCGCTTCTTTTTACCGAGTCGTTCAACAGTTCTCTAGCGAAGGAACTGTACAGTCAAGAAAACGTAATCGCCGAAAACCAATTGCTGGAGAAAATAATGAAATCGCGGTATTAGCTGCAGTAGCTAATAATCCGCACATTAGTACTCGAGAAACAGCTCGCGGATCAGGAATTTCCCAGTCCACTATCTGCCAAATATTGAAGCGTAGGAAATATCATCCGTTTAGAGTTTCCATGCATCAAGAACTTCATAGCGATGATTTTGTCAATGAGTGCTTTAACGGACATAAGATAATCCCAATTTTTTTGCTCGAGTATTATTTTCTGACGAGGCGAAATTCACGGTACGGTAAATTGACAAAACATGCATTACTGGAGTATCGAAAATCTCCATTGGCCGCGCCAAGTTGAACATCAACATCCTTGGAACGTAAATGTTTGGTGTGGAATAATTGGCAATAAGCTTATAGGTCCATATTTCATCGATGGAAACTTAAATGGTGAAAAATATCGAAACATCTTGCAGAACGAACTTCCAGTATTACTTGAAGACCTTCCCTTGGACGTACCACAAAGAATGTGGTTCCAACATGACGGTTGTCCAGCACATTATTCAAGAATAGCACGAGAAGTATTAGATCGAGCCTACAATCGTCGATGGATCGGAAGAGGTGGTTCAGTGTCTTGGCCCGCAAGATCGCCAGATCTTACTTCCCTAGACTTCTTTTTGTGGGGTCACTTAAAGTCTCGAGTTCGGCACCATTCAGTGAGCCCCCTATATTATAACAAATCTTATTGAGATCTTTTTTGATTTGATACAGTGTTTTAGAGATATTCTGTTGTCTCAAGATAAAAAAACTCACCCAGTATACGAATTGAGAAGTTTTTAGCAACTTTTCTCCTTGTGTACCACCTTTGCTTATTGCTTTTTCCCACCCAGAAAAAAAGTAATCTAATACAATAGTGCAAGTAAAAACAAATCGTCATTATATCATAATATTACTTCACGATTTACCTGTATAATTTATACACAGATGAAACTGTGCAAAATTTTTGCTGGACGATATTCAACGCAACTTGTTTTTTCTTCCCACTTTTCTAATACGTAACAGCGTTGGTTTTATATTCTACAGTTACAATACACTCTCCTTCTTCATTTTCTATTTCTTCTAACGCTTCTTCCCTTGTAGGCGCATATACCTCATCTACAAACTCTAGGGAATATGGTCTGTGCGATTGCAAAAATTCTAGAGTTGTATCAGTTTCCAGTGAAGATGATGTTTCTCTTTGGGCATCGAGAAGGATATTTTTTATTTTGTTGTGCAATTCGATTTCGTTGTTATTCACATGGAGTCCATTATTGTTATTGGCAACTTTGAAAGTTACCATCAGTAAACGAATTAGATTTATAACACTTATGGCGACCATTTTCAATACTAAAGGTCTGCTATATAATCAACCCATAACTATCATTAATTTCAAGTTTGATGAATTATATATACTACTTGCTTATCTCATTCAGCCTATTTTATTTACAAAAAACATGTTTACTATATACTGGTTCAATGTAGCTTCTTTCGTTAAGCTACATCTTTTAGATAAGAAACAATCTAATCTAATGAAAAAATACAGTAAATGTTTTTTCCTGTCTGCTTGATAAACATTATCCAAACAAACAATATTTGTTTTAATCTGCACTCGGGGATAGATAGATTCATAGGAATGGTAAATTTTCCATTTTTAAAATTTTATTTCACCCAGTTAGAGTGTTTCTTCGCACAAAAAAAAATACGTGGTACATACCTGTACGCTCCCAAAGTTTCATAATTTTCTAAATTTCCGGATTCCGGAACTTTCCTTATTACCTATAAATATTGATATCATTTCAGGAACAAGCCCTTATGGCCATTCCAATTCTAACCTAATTTACATTTCTATAACTTGAAGTTATTTTCGCTATTTAATGTAACTTAGTGTTCCCTTTTGAAAGGGCAGAATACCGAGATTTTACCAAAAGCAAAAGCTGTTATTTGTTTTCCTCTTTGTTTCCGGTTAAAGTAAATTGAGTTTAATAATGGTAATTTCTTTTCCCTTTTCATATGTAGGTCAGAACGAACCGAATGTTGGGGCATAAAAGCCACTACTAATTTTCAGAGAATGCCACTTCCGTTTCGGCTTCGCAATCAAGTAATTGTTTAAAGGAGGTTTCGGGAGTAATATCCTCTTGACGTCAGAACATATTGTGCTAGCAATTTTAGAAATGGAATTCCATACTTCTGTCGAGTGTGTTAACTTACCTACTGTAAACTGTAAAGTTAAAGAGTATTAAATCCAAATAGGATTATTATTTTCTTTATACACAATCTAATCTATCTAATATACGTGTGAACTAAAAAAAAAAAAAACTATTTAAAAGGAAAAATAACAAAACGTTTTTGAGTAATTTAAGAAGGAAGCGTCGATAATTTTAAATAATTGTGTTACAATAAGCACGGATGTAGAGTTATTCCAGTTAGAACAGATCTTCCGTAGAATTCAGTTTACTTATTTTTGTAGGTTAACAGCAAATTAACTTTATAAGACTGCTTGCGTAATGAGATAATACATTAGTGCTTAACTTTGTTGCAGAAATTGCTCGTTAGTCATCATTTGCAATGTTGATTAAACAATAATTATGTTAGACGATTCCTTTCGTATGTGCATTTTTTTTTCATTATAAAAGTGGATCGTTACATTTCCCTGAAATTTATGGAAGAGAGAATATAAAATTTTATTAGTTTGTATATGTTTATTGTCACATACGTGCGATTGTTTTCATTTTTACAAACTGTGGTTTAATAAGTTGAATACACTAAATTCAATGTTTAATAATAATAATAATAATAATATAGATATATTTGCCCAACAGATTATAACAGATCTAATTACAGAACAATATAATATAATATTAGCTGGTCCTTATATAAGACATTACATAAATAAAATTAGAGCAAATCGCTGGACAATTGTAGTGAGAAATTTTTTATAGCATTTTCTTCATGTTCAATTTTAAATTCTAAAGCGATATTTCTTCATTTTTCTTTTGTGAAGGATTACATTGAACGTTTGCCGATACTTTCGACAATAATTTTTAATATTATTATTTGCTAACTATTTTCAGAGCATTTAAACAATATACAGGGTGGGCCACCACATTCGCGTCGGTTTATATACGAAAAGTATATAATTTTTTTTTTGTGAAAAGTTATACAGGTTCAGAAGGACCACATTTCAAAATTATTTTGAATTATACAGGGTGACTCAAAAAAAAGTTACACACCAAAGTTGTGAAAAATTAAATAGAACACCCTGTATATTATGGCACATTTTGACAGTACTAAATAAAGGCGAGTTAGTGTAAGGTTTTTTATACCTAACTCAACTTGTTTACGAGATAATTAACTATTCTTCAAAATGCAGATTAAAATTTAAGAGGCATGCTTGTCATGGATATTTAAGCTAGATATTTTAAACTGTATTTATTTTTTTAACTAACGCTAAAGACTTGATAATAAAATAAACGTAATGCAAAAAAATTATACAGGGTGAACAAAAACATACTTTTAATTTTCGTTATCTTTAAAGGCAAGTAACTTTCTTATTTTAAATGGAACACCCTATATTTATTACCCTGTTCAGATTCTAATTTTAACGGTCTTTAAGATTGTATTAATGCTTCCTATATCTATCTCTTATACTTTCCTAGTAATTTAGAGTTTTCTATTTCAAATATTAATTCCTATCCATTCTTTTTTAAAAAGTAGGCTTAGACAAAATTGTCCCAATTATTCATCATACACAAAAGGCATTTAACAGTAACAGAACTTGTCAGGTATGTATCGCTGTTGTTCGTCATTGTTTAATAAGCATTTTAATTATTTACAATGAGAAATTATCCTCGAGCAGAAAGGATTGATATGATTTTAATAATTGGGGAGTGTGAAGAAAATTGTTTGGACTTATGCGCAAAAATATTCTAGCAGACGCCATCCCGATAAGCATTTAGAAAATTTGCTGCAAGTTTTTCGAAGTGCAAGAAGTGTGCCTTATAAGAAAACAGAACGACAAAAACCGATTGCCGGAAATGAAGGGAATAATATTTTAGTTATCGAATCTCTTCCTGAAAATCCGCATACAAGTCAACGAGAAATAAATGAAACCACAGGGATAAACAGAGGGAGCATCAGAAGAATTATAAAGAAGAACACATTTTACCCGTACCACAAACAACTGCATCAAGAACTTTTGGAAGTAGATTATGATTGGCGACTTGAATTTTGTTTATGGGTTTTAGAACAGTTAGGAGATGACGAAAATTTTCTCAATTATGTGTTATTTTCGGATGAGTTAAGTTTAACATAACCACGGATTAGTTAATAGGCATTATTACAGTGACGAGAATCCCAATTTCTTAAGAACCCTAAATCGTCAACATCGATGGTCTCTTAATGTGTGGGGCGGAATAGTTGGAAAGCACGTGATAGGGCCATACTTTTTTTATGGCTTCTTAAATGGTGCCATGTTTCTACAATTTATAAAATATAACTTAGCAATACTTTTGGAAAATATACCAATTAATATTCGACAAAGACTTTGGTTGTAAATAGACGGTGCTCCTGCGCACTTAGCGTTCCGGATGAATTAGATAGGCAGTATCCCAATAGGTAGATAGGCCGCGGAGGTCCACAGAATTGGCCAGCAAGATCTCCAGATCTAACGAGCTCAGATTTTTTTTATGGGGATACATTAAAAATATGGTTTATGACATACCACCAACCACGCCCAACAATATGAAAGAGCGAAGTAGAATGGCGTTTCGATCTATAACAACAAATGTTTTGAATGATGTTAAAGACTCATTTCAAGAAAGAGTACGCCTCTGCATTGAAAACCATAACCATCATTTGAACACTTTCTAAAACATTAGCAGTTTTTAACATATCAGTTTATCCGTTTTAATAAAGTACATTTCTGAAGTTTACTTAGTTATGACTTTTAATTAGTACGTAAGCCACTAAAGCCAGTTGAACAGTTAGATTGATGAATATCGTCTGTCTATGTTGAATAATAACAGCAGTTTTGCCCAAGGCTATTTCAAAGAAAAATAATGGCTATTTAAACTAAGAAAGCTACTTGCCTTTAAAGATAGCGAAAATTAAAAGTATGTTTCTGTTCACCCTATATATTTTTTTTGCTTTACTTTTATTTTATTATGAAGTCTTTAGCGTTAGTTAAAAAATAAATATAGTTTAAAATATCTAGCTCAAATATGCATGACAACCATACCTCTTCATGCTCTCAATTTTAGTCTACATTTTCAAGAACAGTTAATTATCTCGTAAACGAGTCGAGTTAGGTATAAAAACCTAACTTGTCTTTATTTAGTCTGTATTATCAAAATATGCCACAATATACAGGGTGTTCCATTTAATTTTTCACAACTTTGGTGTGTAACTTTTCTTTGAGTTAACCTGTACACTTCAAAATAATTTTTCAATATGGTCTTCCTGAACCCGTATGACCCTTAACAAAACCAATTTGAAAATATGTTACCACTTTTGTATATAAGCCGATGCGAATGTGGTAGCCCACCCTGTATAAATATTTAAACTATATGTCTATTTCTTTAATTCCCAACATTCATTAATTGTATGTATTAATAAATTCATTATTATGATTGTATGATAAATAATATAAATATTTTCTCATAATTTTACAAATAATATTTGAATTTTTTTCCATTTCACTGGTCGTAGCTACATTTACTGCGAGTATTGCATATACGCAGCTCATAGGAGTTATTTTGGTGTTCAACGTTTTGTAAACACTTTTAGAAATCGAGCGCGCCACAGGTATACAGGTATGTTTAATTAGATATACGTGTTTGATCTTCGGTAATATGTGTTTAACTTGTAAAGTAAATTTTAGAAAAATAAATAGTTTAATTATTATAGGTAAATCTAATCAAATATGTAGCCATGTATAAACAAGATTAAAACGAGTGAAGTATAACAGACATAAATAGAATCCCGAAGGAAATATTTTTTTTTAGTATTTACATTACTCCTATCTATTATACACAATGTACAAGGTCGGCCAAAACTATTAAACATTCCTGGTAGCTTCTTATAGTTGTATTTATGTAAGAAACTGGTGTGCTAAAATGATTTCTAATAATTTTTGCAAAATAATATTGGTGAATAAATGTAAGTCTTAGGCAGTTCACCAATTGATGTAAAATTTGTTGTGAGAGATTACGAATAAAATTTATTGCGAAAAACATGTGATCCTTGTAGAGCTCGCATGAAAAGTAATGGTAATTATTGGTAATCTGATGTTTTTGTAAAAAAAAATTCTAAAAAAAGTGGTAATCACTGAAATTAAAGTCTCTCGTTTCAAAACACAAGAAATATAAAACTAGGGATGAGGAGAACCAGGAAACCATAACAAACACGAGAAAGCAAAGGAAATTCATGATACTGCTTCATTAAATTCTATCAAATACGCAAACTACAATTTTCTTGAATTCATTTCAAATTCATTCGAATAAATCATTCATTTTATATTTTATTTTTTATTTTCCAAATTGTAAGAAATTTTAAGTTTTCCCTAAGAGATATTAATATTTTTCTTGGTAATATTACGTCAGAGATTTTTTTCTAAGAAACAGAAATTTTTCTATAATATTCACGTAAAATACTTGTAGGGAGGGTGGGGTAAGATGGGGCCACGAGGCATGATGGGGACATCGTCTTATCTACAAAACGGCAGTAAGCATCTGTCAAATAATAGCAGTCCTAATATTGACAAGTGCTGGTTTGTGTTTGTTGTAATGTAGGAAACTTTACTAGTGGTAATAACAAAGTTATTGCTGTTTGTGCGTGAACTTTGCAATTTCCAGAATTTCTTTATTATTTTGATAGTGAGTTCAACGGCCAGTATCGGAAGCATAAGTAAATTATTTACAACTACACTTTTTTGTGCCTATTAATTGACATGTATTGCATGTACTTTCTATAGTGTGTTATTTCAAATATTTAATATGTTATTATAACATAACCAGAAAATGTCCCAAAGAGGCAAGATGGGGCAATTGGTATGGGGCAACATGGGGTCATCATTATCTCACTCTTCAGTCTGGTCCGTTATGCCTGGATATGCCATTATGCTTTCTCGGAGACATAATGCCTATTTCGCATGTTAGGAATAAATTACAGGTTCAATCAAAGCCTAACAAGGGAAAGACAATAATCCTTACAAGCACTACGTATAAAAATTTGCTACAAGAAAATAGAAGTCTGGAGAATTCTTAGGGCAACTAGAAGTGCTGAGGGAGAGTTAAAGGAAAAAAAAATGACAAAGAAGAAAACAGAAGAGATCAAGAAGCCGAATTTTGTAAGAAAAGCAAAGAGATAAATTTTTAGAAAACATCAAGAAAATAATCAAGTTCTTCTGTTGAGGAAGATGACGCTCAATGTTAGTATTGTAAGGGGACGTATTGATACAATGCCATGGATGGCGAGGTTGGGTACATGGAAGCTGTGCGAATAACGTGTATGAGTTCGTCTTCTATTGTCTCAATTGTGAAGATTAAGTTTAATATTCTTATCGTTATTGCATTTTTTTTATTTTAAGTAGTTGCGCTTTAAAGATTTTAAGCTTTGTTCCTGTATGTTTTTAAGAATATTTTAAGAATCTATTTTTTTTTACCTATTACCTAGATTTATGGTACGACCCATTCTTAACTCACCTGGAACCCCATCTTGGCCCCACGGTGGGACAAGATGGTGTATTTACACATTTCTTTTCAAAATTTTCTCACAACATCAAGAGTACCCATCGAAAAATTGTAAATTCATCCATCAGCAGATAAATGTTTAAAGATTACAATAAGCGTACTTAGAGCCTCAATTTGCAATCCTGGTGCAGTATTCTAAAGCTTAATGTTTCCATCTTGCCCCACCTTCCCCTACTATGGGAGAATTACCAACATGTCGACATTTTCCTTAAGAGTCTGCATATCAGTGCGGAAAATTATCAAAAAACGTAATTTTTACCAAGAAAAATTACCTAAACTTTTTAATGTGTATATTAATTTTAAAAATAGAATTTTTTATTGCCAATTAAAACATAGTTCTTGCCGTCACATGCAGCCATAGAAAATGTTGTAAAACGAACAATATTTCTCTTTATTTCAACGATATATTTTTCTCCGTGTATCGATAATTTTAACGCATACCTATTTTTTTTTTACCTTTTTAAAGGTCGTTTAAACCTAACTATTTATTGCGCAATTTATTGGCCAATTTAAAATTGTTATTATTGCGTATAAATTGGCCAATAAATTGCGCAATAAATAGCTTGGTGTAAAACGGCCTTAACGTATCTAGCATTTCTTAATCTACAGAGTAAGTAAGTTTTAATTCGAATACCAATAGAACCTTGGTATTATTTAAGCGGGTGAAAATTAATTTTTCAAATTAAGTTCAACTCATGAAGTTCCATTAAAAATAATACGTTTTATAGAGTGTACTTTGTTAAGTTCTAAAAGGCGTATAAAACAAGTGATTGTAGCATTTGTAATTCCTTGGTGTTTAATCTAATTACACGTTTAGAATTTTATTAAAAAATATCTATAAATAGAAGTTTATAGGCAGAGGTAGCCATGGGCTGGAGAACACCCGATATTTTTTTTTGTGATTTAGCAACAGCGATTTTTGACTTGTTGCAAGATTCTTATAAATCCAAACGACAATATAATCATTTTGCAGAAATATGAAACGAAAGCCAATTCAATGTTTATACTTTATACTATTATTGTACCTACATTTAATAGAAACAAAAGATCTTAAGAATAATACGTTTCAAAAGACTAAATACAACGTCGAACAGATTAACACCAACCATTCAATTCAGAAAATTATCTTTCCAAAACTTTTTCTTATAAAAGCGCAAAAATATACAACTTCAAAACCGAATCGGAAAAACTATATATATAAGTAAAAAGCAAGTGAAGAATATTAGTAGACTCACGTTTCTGACGTTTGTCGGTGCATAACAGGGCCAGTCTTTGCGTCAGGGCATTCCACATGTCATTGCGATCCTCCGACGACGCGACACGCTCGTTTCCACATGACAGCGCCGAAGAAACTGACGTATGCGTCGCCCGTTGTCCTCGTATTATTCTGATAAGAGCGTAACAATTTTAGTAGGCAAGCGGACTGCGTGCGTAAGCGTGCGCGTCGGCCGGCGTCACCGGAGGACAAACTGTTTTGCGCGGAATTCCTCATCTAGCCAGCGCGAAACTTCTTGCCATGTGCATGGAAGGTAGAGAAGAGAGAGAGAAAGAAAGAACTTCATCGAAAGTGAACGAGAAGGATTTATTAGGAAAGTTAACGGGTTTTTGTTTTAAATTTACATTTTAAAAAGAACAACCTAAGAAGCGAAATGAAGAACAACTTTGGCAATTTTGCTTTTTCTTCCAAATTCAATTATATAAAAGTTTGCCTACCTTTAATTATGTACTCAATGTTTTAATTTAGTCTTGTGATTAAATTATCACTTCCACAAAGCAGCTTTCGAGCTTTTTCGCGATATTTTCGTAGCGACACATAATTGTAGGATCACTAAAGCACGCTTAGAGAACAAAAGGGTACAGATAAATTGCCTCCTGAAATAGAGAACAATAATTAATAATGGTTAAATTGCCTCCCACGATTGGGTCCCGGTTGATAACTAATAAAATAATAATGGTTGCAGCTTACGATTACAAAGATTTGGGTGGCAGTTTATTTATTTATGAGACCCTATATGCTAGATAAAAATATCGCCATGAGGACCACCAGAGGGTGTCCTCAAGGGGGAGTATTGTCACCACTGTCGTGGAGCTTGATCATGGATGATCTCGTCAGATCATTAAAGGAATATGGACGCAGGGGTACGCTGATGACATTGTCATAGTAGCTAGAGAAAATTTCCGAGCGTGGTGGCGGGCATAATGCCTAATGCACTGCGAATGGTGGAGGAATGGTGCCTTTCACAAGGACTCTCAGTTAATCCACAAAAAACAAAGTTGGTTGTCTTTACCAACATGAGGAAATTCGATGACCTAGGCGGCGTTAGACTGTTTGGGCAGGAGTTACAATTAACCAAGGAAGTAAAGTATCTGGGTGTTACCGTCGATGCGAAACTGAGCTGGAAAAATCACTGAGTCAAAACAACGACCAGGGCTACGCAACTATTCTGGCGCTGCAGGAGGGTTGCTGGCAAAACTTGGGGATTAAAGCCGAGGGTGATCCATTGGCTATATACTGCCGTGATAAGACCAGCAATAACATACGGGGCAGTAGTCTGGTGGAGGAGGACAGAAGTGTCCTCCGCAGTGAAACTGCTATCCGCTGTTCAGAGACTGAGTTGCTGGGTATCACTGGTGCAATAACAGCACAGGGACCGCCTCTTTGGAGACCATTGTGGGCCTCTCGCCGCGGGAGCTTTATGTGAGAGCGGAGGTAATGAATGCGATGCTTAAACTGAAAGCCAACAACCTGTGGTATCCCAACTTCAAGGTGGTGGATCGCTGCTAATGATAACTGGTTCACGGACGGATCCAAATCCAGCCAAGGCACAGGAGCCGGTATTTGTTGGCGGACTCCTAATCAAAGGATATCTATAACCCTGGGGAAACATACAACGGCCTTCCAGATAGAGGTATCCGCCCTTGCAGCCTGTGCAGAAATGATTGCAAAAGGGGGCTGCATGAGGAGAAAAATTAATATAAGCAGCCAGACTGTCATTAAGGCAGTCTCGAACCCAGTAACTAGGTCCAAACTAGTTAGAGACTGCAAACTATCTCTCAATACACTGGCACGAGACAACACGGTGTCTCTGATTTTGGTGCCAGGACATGAGGATATAAAGGGCAACGTAATAGCCGATGAACTAGCCAAGGAGGGCTCTAAGAGACACTTCATGGGTCCAGAGCTTGTATGTGGGATCACTAAGGATTCCGCAAGAAGGGAGATTTAGACCTGGTTAGATAAAGAAAGTACAAAGAAATGGAGGTCGACTGAAGGTCAACTCCATACCAAAACGCTGATAGGGGATGGGGATGGTAGTTTCTCTGATAACCTACTCACGCTAAGAAAGAAAGAAGTTAAGACCCTTACTGGGTTGGTAACTGGACACTGTTCCCTGAAAAAGCATCTATACAACACAGGCCGAGTAAGCGAACCGTGGTGTAGATGATGCGAACTACAGGAGGAAACGAGTTTACATGTAATCTGCACATGTGAGGAACTTAAGGTACTTAGGCAGAAGTACTTCGGGAGAGATCTATTGTAGCCCTCGAAGGTCCTCAAGTGTCCACTGGGAAAGATACTGGGCTTTCTAGAGAATGAGCTGCTCGAGTGGAAATAAGAGAATCAATAGGGATGGTACAATGAGCACCTTGCTCAAGTGCCCGGACATCAAGTGCCCACCCTAACTTGAATGAATGAATGATGAGACCCTTTCTTCTACTAGCTGTGGGGAGGCAATTTACCAACACTCTAAAAAAATGGCAAACATATGTTGCAATTAACCATTTCTCAGTTAACTGAACACTATTATGGCTTTAAACCCCCAATGTGCTCTAAAAGTGAAGGTCCTCCTTCCTTAAGAAAGTCTTATTTGTATTTACTTTTAGTTGATTCAACTCGTAAAAGGGGAAGGAGCCTGATTATAAAATACTTATTCTTATGCAGCTGATCTCGGCCATATAACAATATTCAATTTTGCTGTCGAGTTTTCTTAAGGTAGATGCATTAATTGACAATTAGAATTCGAACTCAAAAAACTTTTAAATTTGAAACACTAAATGTAATAAACCATTTTATGGAGAATTTCAAGACAACGATTTCATAAAGCACAATCTTGATATGAGACACTGGGTGTGCTTCGAATGAAATGGTTTCATATCAGGGGAGAACTTTATTTCGTATAGAATATGTTTTGTATGGTGGTGTAAAAGCATAAAACTCTCAAAGTATACATATTGCTTGAGGGTAACCCTTTCAGCCCTGATTTTTTCTTTTGGCAGAAAAAACATATTTTGCTATAAACATTCACTGTGGGACGTATGCATGCTAGAGTGACAAAAATTAGAAATTCATGGATCAAAATAGATCAAATTCCATTCTTGCGCTATAACAATGCAACAAGTGCAGTGACGGCTCGTGACTTTTCGTACAAGGGAGGCTACTCTAACCTAGATAACTCTTTGCGGTCAATAAATTAAATTTTTATAGTTCTTTGTAGAAGCGATTAAAATAAAATATAATTTATTCTTTAGCAAGAACCACGCAGAGGTGAGAGTAAAATCTTGCTGGGATAGGAAAATGGATGTGGTGATAGGTAAAAAGATAATAAAAATTTAATATAAACTCTTGATAAACGTAATAGTGAACAAAAAGTGATCTCTAAAAATAATTACAGACCGTTAACAAAGCAATATTTTTTAAAAAGTAAAATAAATAGTCTAATATTTTTTTGAAACGTGGAAAATTGTATCGTTTTTCGATAAATTAGAAAATTTCGTTTATTCTTTGTAGTAACAAAGTAAGCAATTACCCACTCGTAAAATACATCATTTTGCGTTAATGAATTAAGAAGACCATTTTCACCTTAATCGATTTTGATTCATAATGTTGCGACTGTACTTTTTAATTCTTTTTAGTGTTGAAAACTTCTCTGTACTAGGCAAAAAGTTACCGGTGTAGTGACCACAATGCTCACAAGTTTACTCATTATTGATAAAATTTGGTTGGCGTTTTACATTCTCCTAACATTGATATACCACATGATATACCACAGATAATTAATTTTTTATTTGAATTTCATCAAAACAAGAGTATTGTTTGAGAAATCCTTGCCAGCTAATCGATAATCTCTTTGCGGCTTGATATTTCGTTCATTTTACCCATTTTCTGTGTATAACCGAACAAAATTCACCTGACAAAACTTTTTAAGTTAATAGTACTGGGAGTCGCGTGAGTAGTTGCGTGCCAATGTTTTACGACCGTTAACGCACGACAACATGCCGATCCCGTACGATCTCATCTAGGAGGCAAGCCTCCGACCATACGTATGGCGCGGAGCCAAATTTGTGGCTAGCTAGCCTCTTTGCTTGCTATTATATAGTGCGCACAGTAAAATTTCGTGCATCATTGGGTGCCATTTTTAAATTAAGTAATGAATAAATATACCGTTTGTTATATTTTCTTTTGCAAAATTGCATTATTTTAGTATATAGCCAATGTTCAAGCATTATTTTAATACATAATAGACGCTATTCATTTTATTAAAAATAATAGGGGGAGGCAACCTCCCGTAACGAGCCGCCACTGAACAAGTGATATTTAAGTGTTATTAGAAAATTTCAAGAATTAAATAAATGAAGTCGCATCATTTCACAAGCCTTACTTTAAAACAGGCGACAATTCTATGTTTTAAATTTTACAAAAATTAGGTTACTTGACAACTTTTATTTCGTAAAGCCTTGTTATAATAAATGCATATGTTAGAATCCCTAAAGGAAACAGATACCAAAGAAGAATGCACCAAATATATTGTGAGCGCTTCAGGCGTACACATAATACATATGCAGTTACATTTAGTACTAGCTATTATTAAACGAGGAAATAGCTACATTAGCTTTGTCTCTGAAACGGTGCGCTTTAACGGTGCTGTAATTTTAGATGTAGTGATGTACTTACTACACAGAGTTTCGTGAGAAGCTCGTGTGCGCTGTGTTGTCGTGTGAAATTGTAACTGACAATGATTTATCATTAAAATGGCACATACCTATGTGAAGGTACTAAAAGACGGTAATAGAATAAAAGCAATTTCTAAAAAGTTCACAAATGTACGAGGTACGAATTGCTCTAATTTATTTTATTAAAACTTCACTTTTAAGTTAAGTTTAAGGAGTTTGGATGCTTCTGACTATGCCTTCTTAGTAGTTAGTTTTTCTTCTTCAATAACTAATGAAAGTATTGTGATCCAATCGCCTTAAACTATTTCAATATCAGGACCGTAATTTGAATAATTCGGTGAGGTTATGATTTAAAATAGTTTATTGGAATATGTTTTATTCTACAGACGGATTTTTCTAAATTTTGAGGTAATCATGCAAGAGATTATCCGTACATTTTTTGGTTTTAAATATTTTTTCTTTATTTCTTCAGAGGAAAAGCAAACTGATAAATGTACAAGATGCCAAGTACTACCTAAGTAGTTAGAATGCAGAGAGCGAGATGCCGGAGGTATACAGGTTAGGTTAAATGAGTGCTAAAGGTTGGCAATGGAGAAAGAAGGAGAAGAGGAAGATCGCGGATGAAATGGCTGGATGAGATCATAAAAGATTTGAGAACAGTGGTGGTGAGGGACTGGCGGAATGGGTCAAAAGATAGAGGAAAGTGGAAAGGAGGAGTGAAAGATGTCGAAACCAAGGGTCAGTAGGTCTGCAATGATAAGCTATTATAAAAAAGATTAATTTTATTATACTTATTGTTAGTGCAATACTACTTATGATCACAGCGATGATTTCCTCTTGCTCATCTCTTTGTTTAGATCTATCTAACTTTAAATCTGATCTTTAGCTGTATTTCCCATAAAATATAGACCTTGCATATTTTAATATTTTTGTATTTGCTTTTATTCAGTTTACATAGTTAGGAACTGCAGGAAAGTAAGATGTTTATCTTACACCTCATCTATAGACCTTCATAAACATGCATTGAGTTCTTGAAACTCTTCTAACCGTTGTTTACCATGAGTGGTCGGAGAGCGATATGAATAGATCAAAACGCAGATATTTTCAGTTTTAATAGTTTGAAACACCTGGAGAACTTGGTTCGGTTTGACACAACGCAGGTTTATACAAATATGAACGAGTTGATTTCATGGTTGCATGCTACACCGATGATATCGCCGTTATAATTTCGGAAAATGAAAGCAATATTGAAGCCCTTACAAATATTATGCTGGACAAAATTTTTTGCATAGTTTTGTGCTAATAAGCATCATTAAATTAAAAAAAAAAAACATAATACATCTTTTTTCATACTTTGCAAAAAAGTTGGATACAAGTTGTATCCAATGTGTATCAATCATTAATAATGAGCAATTGAAATCCTCTGAATCGGTAACCGTTTTGGGTTTAACTCTTACACCCACCTTAAATTGGGATAATCATTACCGATCATTAATATTGACCTTGAATAAATCTATTTTTAAACTTAGATCACTTAAAAATATAGTTGAGCCACATATCTTGAAACAAGTATATTATGCCGAATTTCATTCTCACCTACTCTACGGACTTCTACTTTGGGGATCATGTGCCTCTGCAAAAAAAGTATTTCTTAAACAAAAAGCGGCGGTTAGAACTTGTTTTTTCACACTCACCATACAAGTTAATAATCAATAATTCAGGCATACTGAAGGTTTATCAAATTAATCACTATTTTTTAATTGAAGTGTTCTAAATAAAAAAACAAACGTATTTATTATCATTTTATTTGAATAAGCCAATAAAAATGAAAAATACTCATTTTTAAGTCTAGCCTTGGCTAGTGCCAGGTACAACCCTATGGCTTTTTTCATATCTTCGATAGTGGCGCTCTCATGGCGTTTCCTTGTAGCCTCTAAAACAATGCCAATTGTATTAGATCATACCATGAATAAAACATCGTACAACATTATCAACACCTACTAATACATTTGGAGCATTTACAATAATTGGAGTGGTAGCTACATTCTAATACTTACGATACTTATTTTTACTTTATTTCATAATATTTGAAAACATTCTACGTACAAACAATAATACAACACAACGTATTCTAACCTCTATTATCTACGCTTATCTACCGAGATGAATCTCTTAAGCAAATCAACTAGCAATTTATCTGGTGGATGCAGTACATATATCATGCATAAAATTCCTACAATTATATTATTAAACGATTTCTGAACATAGCTATATTGAGCATTCCAATTATCTTATAAATGCCATGACATGTTCAAAGTTTTGCTTACCTCGTAGTCACCACAAACACTAAAACACACCCCGCAACAATTAATTACACAGTTAACCCTAATCTGCCCTAATCGTATACTATTATAAACTATAACATGTAACGGACAAACGAATGAAAATGTTGATAATACGCACGTGCGTGTATGCATTCTATGTACCTAATCCATGGACGCATAAACAATACTAAATCATATAACACCGGCACCGTAACGAATAGAGGTGTTGTGTTGACGTTCGCAACTTACAAATATTACAAACAATATAATACAAAACGCAGATATATTAATAGAAAAGTTACACAGCTCAACTTAGATACTAATTAAATCATATTAGATATATATTATCTAATTTAATCTTTAAACTATCATTTTAAATAGGTACATACCTACTTAATATGTATGCATATTTTACCCATTTTATATTATTCGTCCTATGCACCAAATGTACAAAAGCAAAAATTCAATCTTTTTTTTATATGAAATAAATATTTACAGAAATACAAAGCAAAATATTCTTGCAGAGTTATGAAAAATATTGAGAAAACATTTGCAATAAAATATTATTAATGCTACATAACATATATATTTTTTTAAATGTTTTCCTAATATATTTTCTATAATATGTTTTATGCATATTATGTTAATATAACTAATATTCAAGAAAGATTTAATATTTTTTAAATATTTATAAAATATGAAATAAATGATGAAAGTTGATCACTGGGGAACAGTTAAATCTTGGCTGCATACTGAATGTTTCTATACAGTCACAGAATTTTTTGAATTCGATAGTTTTTAGTATGTATATTCGCTTTTAATTTAATTTTTCACTAGTTTTAGTTTTCTTTGTCTCATCACATTGGAGTTTGTATTTAATGATTTTTTTGTAAGTTTTTGTGACGCATTTCATACCTTCTCTTGGAAATACAGTTTGCATTATTATTATTTATATGCAACTTTTTTTATAATCTTGTAAACAATGGATCGCCAAACACCATGAAACTGCGCATCGTGCCCTAGCTTGCTTGTTGGAATTGTGGATAAACACTTTATATCGCTCCGTTTAATTTTAGGACATAACGAGAGTTATCGATCGCTTCTTGAGTACTAACACTATTAAGTGATGTTTCCATATCGTGCACATTTACTCTGAAATTAATACTTCATCACTCATCTTAATCTATTGAATATTTATCCCGTACGTAACGTAATGGCATACTTCCATATTTATCTGCCTAACAATAAGTGATCTTGTTGTGGATTACCGTATTCGCGTTTCGTTTCCTTTATTCTTATCCTGTCTTTTCTTGATTAAATCCGCAGAGTCATGTCATCATGATCTAAAAGAAATTTAACTAACCTACAAGCTCACAAGAAGCATATACACGTTTCTTTCATTGCAATTATCTACAAGTGCTTTGAATTTTTTGGAATCCCTGTTTCACATTTCCGGATTTAAACGAATTTCAGATCTCTAATTAATCTTTAAACCAAACTCCGGCATTCAAGCAACGGTTCTAACTTCCTTCCGCGTATTTCATATAAGGCTTCGCTTTCTTTCCGCCAAATTGGCTTTTTTTTTCGCTTGGCATCGATTTTAGACGAAATCTCATGAGAGGGAAGCCTTATTTCCATTTTAGTTGAAATACGAAGCTCGTTTGTCGTTTCGAGATCCATACGAAATTAAATTAATTTATACCGATAAATGTAAAGAGAATACCATGAGAAAGCTGGTTTCTTATTTTATTATTCATTGTAAAAATATATTTACTAAGAAAGTTTTAAGGAAAATATTGTACAGTTTGAAAATGTTGTTGCTCTATTTTTCTATGTTTAGTGTCCAAGAGAACACACAATAAAGCACCTGTAAACATACATATTCGCTTCTCTAAAACGACACAATAAATGACTCTAATAACTTGAACGACTATCAAATTTGCTATCAATTAACAAATCTCTGGCACCTATATATGCGTCGTCACGTTGAAGTACATATTCTCATAAGGCGAACGGAAATACTCTTTTTGAATAGTACCGCTGTACACTAAAGGTGAGAATAAGTATTGTTAACAAACTATAAAAACATTGTTGTTGCAACACCGCGTGATTCTATTACATTTTATTACCGCTATCGCAGAGTAATAAAATCATATTTTATTTACACAGTTCCAAATTAATTCTGCGAAAAGTTTGTATTGGTATCCATAGACCGTTTCAAATTTGACAAATAGACCAAATACTACTTATAACATGCAATTCATAGAGTTGATTTATTGCCTATTTTTCGGAAATTCAATTTTTGAAGTTAGGTAAAGAATTAGCAAAAAACACTTTTTTAAACGGTGCCTCTGGTGTCGCTCTGGTGGTAATATTTGGGATTACCAAGGAATTCCAAAAGGCTACTCATATGGCGCGCAGCATTGAACAAAACATAACCTTCTGGCCTAACCTAAGAAGAAAACAGCTAGTGCCAATAATCTGATAAATGTACCAGGCTTTCAAACACTTTCCTTATTAGAGTAGGTCATGCTTTTTTTTAATCGTTGATCCCAGTGTATGCATGCACTAATCACTTTGACAGCTTATATCTCATATTATTGTAAATTAAAAAGATAATAGTATTAAAGTTGATGCTGAAAATATTGTCCATTATTTTGAAGACACAGTAGAACATGAAGCATAGATCATGTTCTCGAAATCATTTACAGAATTTGGTACAGACAACTATTTTTCTTGGATACTAGTAAAATGACATCATTATCTTTAATGGTTTATAAAATATCGTTTTCGAAAGAGATGAAAACGTCAAAATTTTGACAAAATCTCAAAAATGGTTGAATTTAGGGATAGAGAACTTTAGTGAAAATTGTATTCAAATAATCTGTAGAATTCATTGAGATGATTGATTGAACATATGATTCCATATAAAAATAAGAAAATGTTACCCACTTCCGGTGTAATGGAACGTTTCCGGAAGTTAAAAATTATTTCGCATGATTCTTTAGGTAGGGTTTTGTTATTGATTTTTTTGGCGCATTAGTCTAGCTACAATAGATCGCGAGAAAAAGATAGTGGACGAGTGGTCTGAAACAACCTGTATATAGCGAGGGTAATGTCACACTGCGACCTAAAAGATCTATGTGTCTCCTATTCAGCTGGCTTTCCAATCCTATTCCTTTCAAAAAGTGTAGGATATCAGAAGGTCCCAGGTTAGGAAAGTCTACGATCTCACATGCTCCCAGGTGCAACACCTTTGAGTTGCACAGTGCTACGCAATTTGAGAGGAGATGGATGAGTTTTTCATCGTGTTCCCTAATCTGCTCCAGCTGTTTTGCTCCTCCCTTTGTTCTTTCCTTGTAAGGTATTCTCACTTTGGAAGTGGAAGGCTTCTTATGGAGGTCCTGCTCCAGTTCCTGTTTCTTAGCGGTGTTGTCCCGCTTAAGTAGGTTAAATATATTTCCCTTCCCCCCCTTGCTAGGGAAGAAAAGGTCCACCTCCACAGAGCCTCGCATGCAGAGGTAAGGCTAAATACAATAGGGTGCACCAGGTGCCCCAAGGTTGGACTAGTAGACTGGTCTTCTATCCAGCCACGCATCCCATCAGCCTAGTCCGCCACCTTAGGATTTAGGTTTCTGTTGATGTTCTTTCCTCTCGGTCCACGCAGTTAAGCCAAGACTCCCCATCCCTTTCGGGACCTGGTTAAACAGTTGGGCTTTCGGTAGGCGAAAGCAACAGCTCACATCGTTGTAGAACTCTGTGCAAGCCTTTAGCCACGACACGACAGATCGGGCGAGGGGTTATGTCGGCACAGGAATCTCTAATAGCATTCTGAAGCTCTTCGATTGTGTGATGTCTGGTGTCTAAAAATTGTATTCTTTAAATATGGGAAAAATAAAATATTCTAAAATTATCAAATCCGGAGATCTTGCAGGGTAATTAATAATTCTTGAAACGAAAAATTGTTCCATGGAAGTTATTGTTTGTCGAGATTTATGTGCTGATGCAGTATCTTGTTGAAAAAAATCCTTCAGTAAGTTGCGAAGTAAGTTGTAAGCTGGTCGAATTTGGCTTTGTTTAATAGCCTACGAACCGCGGCCCTCAGATTCTTTAGGTTTTTATCCAACCACACTGCATCTTGTTCTTTCTGGGCAGTTTTCCATGTATGCTGCCATAATGGCATCATGCACTTTGTCTGCCGCTAGTTCTAACGCTTTCACTTCTCTCACCGCTGCCGTACTGCCCTCGAGAGACTTCCTAAGGCATCTCACATATCCTTGCCAGTTTGTCTCCCTTGGATTTCTGTACTCGGCCTCGGTGGGAGTGGCATTCAAATTAAATCTTATATGTCGATGATCTGAACACGATAGTTCTTCCGACACATGATACAACATAGGCCTGGTAGATGGCGCTACTTGCAGATTCTGCCAAGAAGAGGAAGAAACACCAGTTCATTCATTACGTACTGTGGAAATGTGATGGCCTGGCGAGGACAAGGTGTCTAGGAATGGGGGTGGAGAACGTCACAGCTAGCAGCTACACAAAGAAGCCTCTCTCAAAAGATGATAGGCCTAATTAAGAGGGCAAAATTAGAGAGCATCTTCTAGGGAAAAGAGAATGCAATAGATCTGAAAAGGTCGCGGTGAAACAGGTTCCATAGGCCATTCCAACTTATGGATGCTCTAATATGCAGAACAAGACTTTGGTTGTAGTTATTTTCAATTTTTTTTTGTCGGAATCCTGGCATTCTAGTCACCTGTCCTGTTGAGGGCTGTCTTCTTAATAACAAAACGTTTTTGTTTTATGCTTTCAAAGCGAGAGAAGCAAATCCAGTTGGTAACCAATTTGGTAGTTTCAAACTATGTGTTTGGTACGTTCTGGTAGTTCATAAATATAAAAAAAAAATGTTTAATTCCTAATCTTTAAAGAGTACTCCAAATACATATCTATTTTGTCAGTAAATCGTTTTGGGCCATTTTGATTAAAATTAAATCTGGTTTTAAAACCAGATTTAATTTTAATCAAAAGAATTTAGTACCTTAAAATCAAATCAATATTTCATTGAGACGCAGCTCCACATGGTTACTAATGTGAACAATGCAATCAAATCTAACCAGTCGCTTATACACAATTTCATTCGTTGCATATATGTATCTATTACGGCGCATTTATAGGGTGAATCCACTCGCTACTGTGTACACAATGTATCTACACTACATTGCGAAATGTGCTACCTATTATTTAATACGAACACTGACGTCACGGCAACCACGACTGTTCCACACGAACCGCATAAAAAGAGAACATTTGTTTGTGTCCCGCAAACACCGCTTAAACCACTGTTCAAACAAGATTTCATTTACTGAAATGGCAATAGCTCGCCCCTCGCATGTAGTACCATAAATTAGAGGATTATCGGAATGCGCCATAGTTTATTCGACACTACTTGCACGTCTTATCGTTTCTGCTACGTCGAAATTGGACGGTAAAACGAGATACGTTCTTGAATTGACGTTATATAGAGTGCCCTTTAGTGCTAGAGTTTACGAGGACCGTCAAACTTGAAGGATTTCAGTATCTTTGGAATTGGAAGTGGTTATGATACATATTTCCATTGTGATCGCAACTGTTTTATGATTGGTAAGGTGGAATTGCGTAAATCGGGGTATTTTTCAAGGAAGAGGTGATAAGATTTGTAAATCTTGTAACGACGTATTCTGTAGCACATTGTTGCTTCAAAAATTCAATCAAGATCGGTATATTCTTTGTGTTTGAAAGAATTCAGGTATATTCAAAGAAAGAACAAACCGTTTAATTGTTGTGTTTATAGAGTAGACAGTGCGCCATATCCCCCGCTATGGTGTTCGTAATGACGAGGGATATAGCGCGCTCTCTTCTCCCTCAAACTAGACTAGTTCTTCTTTCTTTGACTGCACCTAGCGGTTTTTCTTAGCAGTTACGCTATGTTCTATTTCGGAAAAAGTCAGTCATTTTTGTATATGGATTATGAATAACTATGGTTGAAACGTAACAAATACATCGTCAAGGCAAAACTAACACTTTTTATTCCAGAAACAGCACTTTTGCAGTAGTGTTGACAAGAAAGTTTTCACTGTGAGAAACATTTACAATTATAACCATGAGCAACTTTAATACCCGTAATACACTGAGAGAAATATCCTTTTCATTTAAAAGGAAATATATTAAACCAGAAGTTTTTGCGTTTTCTATATGGCCAACATGATTTGGCGTTTCCTTGAAAAGGAATAAAGTTTTAAATTTCTTCGGAAATAATATATTTTTCGTTAAAACAGTTTATTCTTTTAAGTGAAAGATATTGATAGTTAATTCAAGTCCTCTTTATTTTGAACTTGAAAGCTATGCAAATTGGCAGAAAACCGTAAGCATTTTGATTCAAGAGGTTTTCCCTTTTCTTATAACATTTATTCATTTTAGACTTCAGCCTAAACACAACAAAATGCCCTGATTATTTTTAATAGAAATGAAAATGAATTATCTCCAAAAGCCCATGCACTAAGGAGGGATTTGCCGTTAGAATGTTGTAAAATCCTAGGTAATGTATTGAGGAAGTTGGTCGCAGTGACCATCCTAGCACTCTAGTGTGCCGTTAAAAAAATCGTCCTTTCAATGGCTCTGACTCATATCAGATGTTGATCTGGTAAATATACCATATTAATATGTTATTACGACCGTAGTTTCCAACCTTTTTTGTGCGAAATATTATCTGTTACTGGAATGAAATAGGAGATGCGCTATCTATACGACAATTTCTCTACTACACGTAAGTATATCTACTTATCTGCTGTATGGGGAGAAAACTGTTATAAGAAAATAAAATGCGATATTTATTTTTACTTCCTTGTAAATATTTAGTTAAATTAATAAATACTGGGGTAGCTTCAAATAAATCCACTAACCAAATTATTTGTTTAATTGAATACAGGAATGTTTTTAATATTCCTAAATCAAGTAATAATTTAGTAACTGTAACCAAATGCATGAAAAATGGTTGAAAACAAAAACATCGTTTTTCCCGTGTATACACTGTTGAAAATTTTAACACTTTTTTGACTAATTTAATAGTCAGGAGAGGTCCACCCTCTTTTCGTGTTATTTTGTCCATTCTCTCTTTAAGACGTTTTCGCAATTATAAATATGTAGAACCACTCATTCAAACTAAAGGTTTCAACTAAAAGTGCCGATCTTGAAATGATTTTTTGAGAACCATTATAAAATTAAGTGAGTGTGTATGCTATTTGACTCATTTCTGAACTAATTACGTAAATAGATGTTCCCAATAGATCTTTAAGATGTTGAAATTTTTTATGCACACTGGAATTAACGTTTTAATAACACAAGGTTACACTTTGCAGGTCAGTACACGTTTAGTGGTTTGTTTGTATATGTTAATACGCAGAAACAAGCCCGAAAACAAATACACGTGCAATGCACGTGGTGCGTATAATGCAATACCGTATTAGATAGGTTTCTATATTTCTATACGAGGGAAAAATTTTGATTGGTTGACGCTTCTGAATGTCTAGAAAAATAGTAAATCCTCATATCTGTACAAAGATTTCACACGAAGGTCTAGTAACTTCTGTTCTACTAAAGACACGTAGTCAACTCGTCTGGCAAAGTTTGTAAAAATCAACACCAAAATATTTGCCTAGAGCAAAATTAACGTCAACACCGATAATATTTTCAACAGTGTAACAGTTTTAAAACCTTCAAACACTATATACTGCTGTAAAGTTCCATGGCTTATAAGTAAATCAGCATTAACTGAAAAGATTCCAATTATCTCTGAAATTTCTTTAACCTCCCGCGAAAAATATTCACTTTTGTTCATTATTGTTTGTGTATCTGAGACTTATGCACGTGGGAACATGAATAAAACTAAAATACTTCCGCGTAAAAAAGCACTCAGCTTGAATACAGGTGCTTGCATTTTCCGTTAAAAGGCAAAAGTTTTAAATCAATGTATTCATACGTGTTCACGCAAATAAACCAAAACGTGCGGCTTTTTTATTTAAAATACTGTTTATAATTCAATATGATAACGTACTTAAAAAATTAAAATATGTTATTAAATATGTACATCATAATAACAATATAATATGTATAATGTGTATTGTCTTACTTAAACAGAAGTTATACAGATATTATAAAATATTAATCAAAACTAAGGTGCATTTCATTTAATTACGGTTACTTTTCGTCGAAAAGCATGTACTTAAGAAGAAAATAGTCTTCCGGCAAAACAGCACGCTACTTTCAATTAAAATAAACACTTTTCTGAGAAAAGGTATTCTTTTCGTTGAACATGATAAAAACCAAAAGTTATAAAACTTTTCATTTAATGCAATCTCTTCTCTCAGTGCAATCACTGTAAAATTACTGGCAGTATATACTATACAACAGTTGAAATTTATAATGAAGTACGTTGTAATTGTGTAACAAATGTCGCTAGTAAAAATACAAATATAGAAACTCTAAAATAAGTTTCCTTTCTATAGTCTTATTATTACAAATTATAGTGTGCTTGCGGGTAACACCATTAATACCTACTCAACAGTATCTCCAATCTGTCCAACAAAGCGCATTGTTAGATACTACACTAGAATTGCAAAAGAACTCAGCAGTTGTTTTATCATTTGTTTGGGTTATGCTTTCTATAATTCCATTATTTTCTTCTTAACGCAAGTTGCACAAACTTGTCTTTGTGTTGTAGCAATTGAATGCCGTTAAAGAAACCCAAGAGCACATTGAAATAGGGGCTGTTTGGTGATTGACAAATCATTTTTATGTTCCACCTATTTTCAGTAATAACACGAACAACTTCGTCATTGTCAAGCCTGCAGTTTGATGTGACATTATCTTATTGGATTTTGATTGGCACTGTTCTACTACCAATAGGCCATTTTTTTTATTGCGGGAATTAATTTCTTTTAACTAAAGAATATTTAGTATTAAATAGGAAAGTAATAATATTAAATACCTGACATATGAACATTTGCAAGCAAAGTCACCCAATCGGTCATTTCCTCTTTTTATAAAATATTGCAGGCATGTAGAGCAGTGAAAAATAATCGGCCTGTATTTTTTTTTAGCTGCTGATATTCACTTGTACGGGCAGTTACGGACCTCTAAAATTACACCCTTAAAACACATTTTCAACGATATCTTTATTACTAGAAGAGATATCGAACTTAACTGGAAAGGAAAATGCTCTTGATAAGTCGGACATTTTGGTTTAATAAGGAGATCAATGGTGCATGATGGGAGTTGTAGGGGGTTAAAAAAAATGAATTTACTCTTCAGATTTTTTGGTTTTTTGAATTATTTTCGAAAAAGGCTCTCATTTTCTTTGAAATTTACATTTTTGCTACATTTGTACAAGGTTTTATTTTTCAAAGTGGTCTGTGGAAGGTAGCAAGAGTTTCCAAAATCGGTCGACAATTATATTAATTAAAGGATTGGAGAGAACTATTTCTGGTTTCTTTTTTAACCATATCCAATTGAGATATTGTTGAACACATAATGCCATATATTGTAAAATGTCTTTCATACTATTTTCACTAAATCTACCTGTTTCTTGTGTAAATTTCAGTTCATTTTTTATAGTGCAGCAATTATAGAATAAAAATCTAAAAAATCTAGTGCAAACAGGATTCATTTCTAAAAGTAATCGATGTTCAGCAATTAGTCAATTGATGACCTCGCTAATCACCATTTCGTACACTTATTACTTTGTCAACATCGTTTCAAAATTCACGGCACGCAGTAAAACCTCAACTACGGAACCATAATGTAATTACCTGGGTGCAGGAGCGCCCTTAACGAGCTTCAACATGTAGAGTTGTTAGAAATTAATGAAGCTGTAAAAGACGTAGCTGGATACAAGACCAAGATGGCGGTTAATTATGTAATATTATCTTTTACGTAATATTAACCACCTTAATTAGAATTATTCTATCAATTCTTACTAGATTTAAACTTTAAATTTACATTTACATATAGGTTTAAACTATTTGTAATCAATATTTGCACGACTTTGCTATATTTAACATCGACGCCTCTATTTTAACTACGTTTTTTAACTGCGCGCGTAGTGATTTATGGAGGAGATTATACCGGGTAGTATTCCAGGTTAATTATGAAGTCTAATGAAATCTGCACATCGAGTGTGGCTAAATATAATTTTATAAATTTGTTGAGACAAGTACATTTGCAACTTTCCTTTGCACTTGCATCATTAATTATTTTTTTTTGCATCTATTAAAACAGTTACGAAGTAGATAATATTGTATTAAGTAAATAAACATGTCAAGAGATAAGGTTTGGTCGATTATATTGGCGCATATAGTAAGAATTGCAAATATAAAGCCACAAATTAGAGTTGTTGTTTCGGATTGGGTTGAGTAAATAAGTTTAATTGCCGGTATAGCGAGAAGAAACTAAGAATCGAATTGGTGCTAGAGGTGCGAACAAACCAAGCTGGAAAATTCCAGATGCGAGTTGGGCCAAGCTTTCTTATAATGAAAGGAGTGACCCACAAACCCGATCTATAAAACTTGTTCTTCAAGCGGTCAATTTTTTTTGACAATTCTTATTTTAATAAACCATACTATTGTATCATATAAAACCAATTCCGTCAATTAATATAGACTACATCTACATAGATAGGTATGTTTCATTGACAGGATGCATATAAAAAATTCCATCTAATTAATTTGTGATCTTTTATACCACTGAAACTACATTTATGTTTCAGTATTTCAATAGCCTGGAGCAAAAGAACTAATCTGGCCACAGCGAGAATTAAGCTTCCTAAGCCGAAAAGATTAGTAAGTGTATCTATAACTGGGGCTATAAGAATGTTTCCAATCGCAGCTTAATCTAAAATAACCACACTTAGAATAATCAAGGATGGAGCGATTAGGCGTAGGCCTTAATCTCCTGAAGCTGATCAATCCTGGGACTTGCCCTGGGATGGTATGCCTAAAAAATCAGTTGTGCCAGTTTGTGAAAGAATTATCACAAAGTTTAGTAGCAAGAGCAAGTGAGATCGAAACACCATCTTGAAATTGAATAGATATGCCATCAAACGGCTGTTTCCAAAATGGCACAGAGTACTGGAATAAGAATATATGGGCCTATAATCAAGTATTTCGAAAGCTTGGGGAAATACCTAAGTGTCTTCCAAACGGAAATACACGCTATTGAAAAAAGTGTCCAGTTCAAATTGATAGGAATTACCAAAAGCAAGAGATTATCAAGCAATGTGATAGTTAAGCAGTCATCAAAGTGCTTACCTCACACGAAATTAGCTCCAAACTGGTTTGACAGTGCCTAATTGGAACTAAACGAGGTAAGCAAAAGGAATCAAGTAACCCCTATGGGTTTCGAGTTACACAACAATGGAACAAGCGAGAAAAAAACGGATAATCTTGCAAAAAGAAGGCTGAAACATGATTCTTGGGGCCTGAACCCTTTTGAGAGATAAGCAACGGTATAATACTGTGTCCTTTCAGTGCACAGTGGCCTGAAAGGAGATCTGTTACAGTGCGAAGACGATTCCTACTAAGCTGTAGTAATTCTTTTGCTTTGATGGTCGCTTAATGAAGATCTTTCCTTGAATTTGTTTGGTTGTTTTACACCAGTGTTCTTTGTGTTTTTTTTTTACTCAACTTCTTACCTGCTCTCCTGCTGTGGTTTTGAATACTTCTGTCCCTTCCTTGCTATCATCATCGCTTTTTTTGTTTTCTTCGAGTGCCAAACCTCCAGACACCCACAGCAAAACTTTATCGTGGTTTGTCAGGCTATTCAGTTCTCGAATATATATTTCCAAACCAATCTTGCTCGTATTTTGAGGTTCACTATATTAACAGGGATACTTTCAGGCAATTGTAAACTGGAAGGACATTTGAATAACCTTGAATTAGGAATGAAGGAATGTAGATTTTGTGGGGAACCGGATGAAACCCGTCTCTTTCCAATTGTGTAGCACTGTGCAACTCAAGTGTGTTGGATCTTCAAATATGTTAAATCTAAGAGGGAGATTTATATAACCTAGTACCTTCTCGTATCCTGCACTTTCTAAAAGGAACATGATTGGAAGATCAGCTGTAAAACAGCAAGAATAGCAGACACAATAGGGTTTTTAGATTGTAGTATGCTATCAACCACCATACACATATACATTAGTATTTAAATGTTACTTTTTAATCTTTTTAATTAATTTAAGCTCTCTTCAAATAATGGTTAGCAATTGACGAAAACGGTCACACGGCACTTTAGAGTATTGACCGTTTCCAACAATTGCAAATAATTGTTCGAGTTAACGTTTCTTTTTTTTGTGGGTATGTGATGTATGGTCCAATGGTGGTTGTAAGTTTAAAACTTCTCAAGATCAGAAGCTTTTAATTATAATGTTTCGTTTCCTTGTAATTTTTTTCCTGATTTGTATAGGTTTATTTGATAATACCCTGTGTTAGAATGTAAGAAAGAAAGGCCACTTGGCGGTTTATGATGTTAGATTCGCTGATCTCCAGTTACGAGACTACTTATTAGTTAGGTTAATTACAAATGCTAAAATGCGCTATTAAATCATTTACATTCAAATTAGCATCTATTTCAGAGTACTAGAACTGAAATTCACTTACTGTTGGTGCTCTTTCTGGCGGGCGTAATCTTCTGCTTGATGAAAGGAATCGAATCTCCTCGCACGCCATCCTTCGGTAACGTCTGGACTTTGCTGCTCCTAGAGCCGGTTGCGGTTTGATGTACCGTCCTAGAACTGGGGCGACTCGTCCAATGGGATCCTGCAAGTAATTCTAGAGTAGTATTTATCCAATTCATATTTTCTTAGCTTTGTACTATCTTTCTCAAATTAAATGCGAATCAAAGTCCAATAACTTCTTGATAGCGTACGTAAATAACTATAGCACCCTAATTGGGTTAGCAATTATGTAAAAATTTTGGAATATCTTATGAAAAATTACATCAATTTTTACCAGTGCGATTGCAATTATTTTGAATATCTGTAATTTTGCATTCACGACAACAAATGCGAACAAAGCCGTTGGCAACAGCTGGTTTGATACAGACTGCCACACAAGAAAGGCTCCAAGCTGTAACTCTTTTATTTACATTCCGATTTTTAAAAATCTAGTTGATGAATACTACGTTTGCGGCTACATTTGCTACTTTTCGAATGATATCTTAATTCTTTTTGCGATAGTCAACCTTTTTTTCAAGTTGCTCGGTATATATTTTTTTTCTGATTCCATTGATGTACATCCATTTCAGTTGTAAACTTAGAAGGGGAAAATATAATTAAAACATTTTCCGATCCATTCTCGTAAAGTCACTTGTGTTATTATATATTGTGCTATGGGAAAATAGGTATAGAAAATGAAACATAAGTAACTGTAAATACCATTTCTAATTCAAAACAAAAACAAATTCAAATCTAAAAAATTCCACAACTATTGTTCGAATTGGTTACAGTTTTTCTCAAAACAACAGTGATATCTCCACTTTGGGTAGCATTTAATATGAAATCATTAGGTATTTTCCGACAAGCTTCAGTTATTCAGTTTTTTAAATCGTTTACGTACTGTGGCACTGTTAAATAAACCTGTTCTTGGAGGCATCCCCAAAACCAAAAATTTAAAGGCGTAAGATCAGGTAAACGCACAGGCCAACGAATAGGTCCATATGTGCCAATCCGATATTCATTAAAATTTCGATTCAACCAATCAACATTTATTCGTGATTATGGACAGTAGCACCGTCTTGTTCAAAATATAATTCACGCAGTTCCGCAAGCGGTAATTCATACAAAAAGCTTACAACATCATCTCTTAATGTTGGTGATATCTTAGTTGATTAAAAAGGAAACGTCGATAAAAAATGGTCCAATCAAGCGGGCTCCAAGGATGCCACACCAAACATAACAGCTAAAGCTACGTTGAAAATTATTGTTAACGACAAATCTAGGGTGTTCTTGGCTCCACTAGCGATGAATGTTGACTTACGAACTATGTTCGCAATTTCACGAACCTAAGTTTTGGCATTTTTTTCGACAGCTACAAAATATGTAGTTTCACATTTTCAGGAAATTTTCGGTTTTTTGAAGCATCCATATCTTCTTAAATCATCTTCAACTCGGCAAAACGTTCCGTGTAAATTCGCAGCGACTAGAATTCTTATTAGATTCATAATAAACTTGTAGCATGTCAATAAGTTGATTGAAACAGATTGAAATTCATTTTCGATTAAAAACGCTAATAACTTCAAATGACAGTTCAAATAATAGTATCAAATGCACTTATTGTTAGTAAAAGAAAGTCAAAAACGCCAATAACTTCAAATGACAGCTACATATGCGCAATGGCTAAATTTCTATATCTATTTTGTTCATAGCACACTGCAATGTAACACAAGTGAGAATGGAGTGGAAAGTGTTTTCATTATTTTTTCTCCTCTAAGTTTACAACTGAAATGAATGTATTATACATTGGTGGATTCAGAAAAAATCTCTAATTAATGTTGCAAAAAAGTATATACCGAGCGGTTTGAGAAAACAAAGTTGACTATCGCAAGAAATTGAAGATGGTGTTTGAAAAGAATTAAATGTAGCCTCAAACGTAGTACATATTCAGCAATTTCATTTGGTACTAGACTCATGAAAATGGGAACGTAAATAACAGAGTTACAGCTTTGGACGTTTTTTGTGTAACACTCTGTATATGCTTAATGAAATAATTTATTTCGCTTAATTAAATAAATTATTAGTCCATAGATATGCTTTATTAATTAAATATTGTTCTTTCTACAATCCACTAAACACTTATTTAAGTGTTAATTGTGTTAGTGTTATTCGACCAAACATGCTTCACCATTCCAACAAAGAAATTAAACTTTTTCGCTACTAATGTCGACTGTTTTCAAGTCAAAACTGTATTTGAAAAAAATACAGTTTTGAAACCGTTATTTGCTTCAAATAATCTCTTTCTTAGCACCTTCTTTGCCACTATTTAAGAAAATACACACACAAAAACTGCGTTCTACTTGGTAGCACATTATTTTTCTTAGTTTGGTGTTGTACTCTCTTCATATGATTTTTACGGTCGCGTTTACCGCACATCGACAATTTATCGCAAATTTTACAGTGTATCTCGTTATCAGTATCGTTAGAATATAAATCAGGAAATTCATCGATAAACTTTAGCATTGCTTCAACTAGTGGTCTCCTTTTTCTCTTGTACACGTCTGTCATATCTCATACCTAATAATTATATATGTTAACTTCATATAAAGTTAAACTATAACTTATAATACTACGGTTCATCTGTTTCATTACATCACACTGATGGCAGAGCTACGTACTCAATACAACTGTGACTCACGGAAAGACATCGCAATTCTAGTAATATTTATATGATTAGGTCATACAAGACACACACATATACGATGATTTTGACCCCAAAAGCCACAAATAACGGCTTATTTGTCACTCATTCTTATTTACCAATGAAGTGATTCATCTCAAATTCTACTTGAGAGATGGCGATTTTAGCAATCTTTAACTGACATTTGACACTCGCTAGAAAAATGGAATCTACTAGAAATATTTTAATTTGAAATACGGTGTGTCGATTTATTTCGCTTTAAAACGTCGGAAGAGTTTATTTTTGCAGCTGACTGGGGTAGCTTATTTTAAAAGGGGACGATAAAACGATAAAATAACAAGCCCAAGGCGAACGGTTATCGGAAAAGCATAGAGAGCGTTCGATTTTCCTTAAGGGTATTTTTATTTCTCCTCTCCTCTTTATATCTCCTATTTTCATTTGGTTCAGGTCGAAGAGACCTACCGCGTAAAGAAAAGCACACAGAAAGTACAAATGGATTGCTTTCGTTAAACACCATTTAACAAATATTTATCTAGAGGTTTTTTTTTTTTTTAGGAAATTACTTTCGAATTGTCTTTGATGTTAGTCTTGTTAGCTTGTAATTATCTACCAGAAAAGAATCTTTTTCTATGCGTACGGAACAAAAACACCTCCATTCGATTATTTTTTTGTCATTCGACGTAAAGGTCCTATAGAAAAACATAATAAAGAGAAATAAATTTACCGGTAGAAAGGCTAATATAATTAGATATTATAGAAAAAAACTTTTGGAAAGGACACAGTCTGCAGTTAAAAACACACCATCCGAAATATTATATTAATATATTAATATTTTAGTATTTTTTTAGATGTATTTTATAATGCTTATCATATAATAATTTGTAAATATATTTCGTCGTCCAAACTGCAAGACCTCGTATATGCATATCTTACGAAAAATTAGATTTGCGTACTGAAGTGCTTTCTTTACATGTACATACAAAAACTCAAAGACGTTTGTTGCTTAGAAAAGTCGTAATTTTAATGTACATTACCACATATACAAACATTCTGTATACTTAAAGAGAGATCACTTTAGACAACCATCATGGGAGAGACTGGTGGCACGAGTTGAAAGAGATTGTACGCGGGGTGTAGTTTTATCTCCTCTGCTGTGGAGTCGAGTCGTGGACGAGTTACTAGTAAGACTGTATAATGAAGAGGATAAAACTTTATGGCACCCAGATGTTCTTGTCATTCTGACCTAGGGTAAAGTCAACAACGCAGTACGGGACAAAATGCAAAACTTTCTACAGCTTTTATGATAATGGTCTGAGAACAAGGATTTTATTCTCATTTATTCTCGAGGATTCTCGAGAAAAAATGAATCTTGTAGCGCCAAAACTCCGTAATGAAGAAATAAAACTGTCTGTCAGAGGAAGTGAAATGTTTTCGTGTCATTTTTGACTCCAAGCTCACTTGGAATCGCCAGATTCCGAGAAATAAAACCAGGGTGAAAGCAGCACTTATGTTGGCTAAACGAGCTGATGGAGAAACATGGAGATTAAGACTCAATATGATTTTTTTACAATACGTAACAGTGGTCAGACCTATGATCACTCATACATCTCTGGTATAGTGAACAAACATACAGCAACAAACTGCTGTAACTGAAGTTAGCAAGATCCAAAGGCTTGTGTGTTTAGGAATAACAGGCACAATGGGGACTAACAATCTAATTATATCCCTGCAGCAACCTCCTAAGCCTGTCTCTTCTCCACCTGGTGACAATGGGTGAAACAAGGATAGGATCTCAGATTGCAAGAAGTACCAAGTGACAGATATGCAGCATTAAAACATAATAATATTGTATCAATCAATTATGTGGAAAGGAACCATTTGAAATTGACCACAATGATTTCGACATATCTATTTAACAAAAAATTCAAGATGAAAATCACGCATCAGAAACTTAATGATCACCCTTCTTCTAGGAAAATATGCCAAAATATGTCTTTTAAGGCTGAGGCATATCCAATATTACATTGTGCAACTGAAAGCAATCAAAGGGTCTATAAACACAAGATCTATATTGCAACAGACAGCTAAGAGATACTGAAGGTACTAGTGAACCCCAAGATAAAATCAAGACTGGCTTGAAAATGTATTCTCGAACTGGACAGCCTGAAAGACCGCAATAAAATCACGTTGCTGTGACTGCCGGGGCATTCAGCAATCAAAGGAAACGAAAAAGCCGATAAGTTAGCAAGGAAGGGATTATCAGGCTTTATATATGGGCCTACACCACGGGAGCAGGTAAGAAGCTGGGTAAAAGAGAAGCGCAAAGAACACTACAAGAATAAAACAATCAGGCACATTCATGAAAAGACCTTTATTAAGGACCATCAAAGAAGAAGACTGAAGAGTTACTCTAGCTTAGTAGAAATCATCTTGACATCGTAATAGATCTTCTGACAGGCCACTGCGCACTGAAAGAACACCTAGAGAAAATTAGGATCAACATAGGATATACCAACTGCAGATTATGTAGTCGAAAGACGAAGAACGTGTACCACATTCTGTGTGAAGGCTCTGGATGCAAAAACATGCAATTTTTGGCAAGCCAAAAATGAACCTAGAGCGTTACTTCGATCAATCAGCGAGAGACCTGTACAGATTAGTGGAGGCTACTAGGATACTGGAATGGCTGGTGTAATTTAGTGGTTAAAAGAAATGGGAAACTAAATACGAAAACTCAAGAGGCTGTAACGTTTCCAGAGATTGTAGGTCAAATGACTCTCACAAAAAAAAAAACACCTGTACATTTGATCTTGATTTTTGTCACAGTAAATTTATTTAAATACAAAAATTTCAGTACGACATGATAAGGAAAATGACAAAGATTAAAAAAATGATAAGGATTTTTTCCTCTTGTTAACAAAGAACTAATACAAATTTCAAGGGTAGATTTGCTGCCCAGAACACGAGGTTTGATAAAAAAAGGAAGGGGCCATTTACAATCCAAATATGCCAGATTTCATTCCAATTTGTGAATCACAGTGTGGATGCTTAATGTCCTTTTAATATCATCTCATAGTCTATAATGGATTCTATTCAGATGACTGTAAGATACGACCCCAGTGACCAACTATATTTATTTCATAATATATTTATAAATATTTAAAAAATATTAAATCTTTCTTGAATATTAGTTATATTAATATAATATGCATAAAATATATTATAGAAAATATATTAGGAAAACATTTAAAAAATATATATGTTATGTAGCATTAATAATATTTTATTGCAAATATTTTCTCAATATATTTTTCATAACTCTGCAAGAATATTTTGCTTTGTATTTCTGTAAATATTTATTTCATATAAGAAAAAGATTGAATTTTTGCTTTTGTACATTTGGTGCGTAGGACGAATAATATAAAATGGGTAAAAATATGCATACATATTAAGTAGGTATGTACCTATTTAAATGATAGTTTAAAGATTAAATTAGATAATATATATCTAATATTATTTAATTAGTATCTAAGTTGAGCGCTGTAACTTTTCTATTAATATATCTGCGTTTTGTATTATATTATTTAGTATTGTTTATGCGTCTATGGATTAGGTACATAGAATGCATACGCGCACATGCGTATCATCAACGTTTTCATTCGTTTGTCCGTTACATGTTATAGTTTATAATAGTATACGATTAGGGCAGATTAGGGTTAACTGTGTAATTAATTGTTGCGGGATGTGTTTTAGTTTTTGTGGTGACTACGAGGTAAGCAAAACTTTGAACATGTCATGCCATTTATAAGATAATTGGAATGCTCAATATCGCTATGTACAGAAATCGTTTAATAATATAATTGTAGGAATTTTATGCATCATATATGTACTGAATCTACCAGATAAATTGCTAGTTGATTTGCTTAGGAGATTCATCTCGGTAGATAGCATCATAACCTCAAATAGATGTTAGAATACGTTGTGTTGTTTTATTGTTTGTACGTAGAATGTTTTCAAATATTATGAAATAAAGTAAAAATAAGTATCGTAAGTATTAGAATGTAACTACCATTCCAATTATTGTAAATGCTCCAAATGTATTAATAAGTGTTGATAATGTTGTAGAATGTTTTATTCATGGTATGATCTAATACAATTGGCATTGTTTTAGAGGCAACAAGGAAACGCCATGAGAGCGCCACTACCGAAGATATGAAAAAAGCCATAGAGTTGTACCTGGCACCAGCCAACGCTGGACTTAAAAATGAGTATTTTTCATTTTTATTGGCTTATTCAAATAAAATGATAATAAATACGTTTGTTTTTTATTTAGAACACTTCAATTAAAAAATAGTGATTAATTTGATAAACCCTCAGTATGCCTTAAAAGATGCCAGAATTATTGATTATTAACTTGTATGATGAGTGTGAAAAAACAAGTTCTTGCCTTTTAGACAACTCTACGTATGTTTCAACTTTTCGTTATCGACGTTATACATTCTAAATAACCAAGAACAATTTTAGTTCATTTTGATAAATTAAATAGATTGCATAAAAAATCTCAATTTTCATATAAATATTTTAGAAAAAATATAGCGCTTACATTAATTTTAAACTATGGAATAAATATTTTAATTGAATATTTTATCTATATTTAGAAAAAAATATGAAAAATATATTCAAAAACCTCTCACGAAAAATATTTATAAAATATATTTATAAAAATATCTATGTAATATTTCTGGCTGTTAGGGGATGGATAAAAAGGCTTATAAACGTACTTTGAATGTTTGAAACTTAATAACCAAATTTAATTAACTGCGAAACCACTCGTACCACCGCAACTTTATCTCGCTAATAATTATAACAGAACTACACCGAAGTCAAACTTCATTATTATCATGAAGCAAACAATCTAATTATATCCCAGCGCCAGTCTAAACTTCCAGCTAACCGCAACGCTCTGCTAGAAAGCAGTCGTCCCCTACCTTGTGCGTTATGAATCGGAGGTAGTCTCCTAGATGTGGATCTCGGATTCGCTATCCCTCCGGACACTTTAATCTCGGTGCCGCCATCTGGACCGTGGCATGGAGTGACCAGTATTTGTAACTGTAACAATAATAAGTATTTACATAAATTTCAAGTGGGTAACCAGTTGAAGATAAATGTGTCTGCGGTCACAACCCCATACAAGTTGTGTTCGTGCGGTGGGAAAGCCGTGAGGTCTTTCCTGCGGTTGTACGAAAGTAATCCTATGTAATACTGAATCTGTTTCAAAATTTCTCTCAATAGAAATCACCACACTGTGCGTTTTGTGTCTAACGAATTAATGGCTATATTTGGAGTGATCTCATGAATTTAAACTATGTTCTCAGTCTGCACTAGAGTCAGATTCAATTGAAAGAGGGAAACAGTGCACTCTCTCTCTAAGCTATGCAAGCTATGAAGTTGTAAGTTAACTTCGCGAATGAAAATTATTTGGAAATGCGTTTTTAGGCCTTCTACATGTTCTGACATTACCACAAATATTAAACATCAGTGATAACTATGATCAACGAGTGTGGTACAACACCTAAATGATACCAGTCATAGTATTAAGATAGGAAACTTTGAACTGATGAATAATGTAACTTTACTGAGAGAATTAGACAGGCATGAAGCCATATACATCAGAAGACAAATTAATAACTTACATTTTGTCTTTAGTTTTTGGTCTTTTAGCAGGCTAAAGTAGATGTCGAGAAAAAGCAGTGGTAAATTTTTGTTTAGGCAAGGGATAATGATGAATAGGGAATAAGAATAAAAATAGTACTTGCTATTTTTTTTTTGTTTATTAATTTACTTTCAGATGATCCCAGCTACTAGTTTCGATAACTGTTTGCCTTCATCAGGCTGTAGGGTAATTTCATAGTAGTCAGTATTAAAACATTACAAAATAACATAAGAATTTTAAATGAATATGTATTTGCTGACCAGACATTGTGGAAGAAAGAAAAGTGTTTCAATGTTCGACCGCACTCGACAGTCAGGCGATTACTAATCATCATCTCACAGTAAATTAATAAACAAAAATTAGGAAGTACTAATTTATTTCTTATTACCTATTCGTATCACCTAATTATGGCCAATCAAACATACATAATGATGAATCTTTAGATAATATACTTTTTCTTAATTCATTCGGTTCGCAGTTAAAATTGAAATCCACAACTACCCGAAACAATGTAGCGCGAATTGATCTAATCTCTTGTGTTTCTATAGCTATGTTGCAGTCCTTACTATATCTTTTAAGAAAATTTAAGATGGGATTATTGTTTGTCTTCTATTTTTTTTTTTTGAAAATTCATTTGAATTTAACCTTGAAAGTGGCAATAGAATGAATATCCAATTATATTGGAGACAATATTAGTGATGTCTGACAATCAACTTGCAATTGCTGAAGATATTGATGGTATAATATATAAGAGAAGGAAACTGACGAATGAATTACAGAAATGAGGATTTCTAGGAGATACAGCATCCACATGGTTCGATTAATCGTACCGCCCGCTGCGGCTAAATGAGGAATAGAAATAAATAACTGCAAGACCCAGTATATGGCAATTAGGTAAAGAAATCAAGACTTGGGCGCAGATGGTAAAAGCTAGCTGAAAGAGTAACATGTAGGTGAGTAATTTGGAAAAGAAATTGGGAAAGATGTGCCGCAGAATGTAGAATAGATTAGAGCTATTACCATTCCAAATAAATGCATTATCATAATGCTGGGTATATGAAAAGCAATACAAGCCAAAAGAAACAACTTTCTTGATTTTACCATATGTGACGGATATTAGAAGTAAGAATAAGAAAGGAAGGAATGCCAATAAAGTTATAGGATAAGGGCTGGGTATATGAAAAAAAATGAAAACACATACTGATGCAAGCGAAAAGAAACAACTTTATTGGCTATGCGACGGATATTAGAAGTTAGAATAAGAAAGGAAAGAATGCCAATAAAGTTATAGGATAAGGGCACGACCTTGGATATAATGTAATTAAGAAATTAAGAATTGACAGGGTACGATTGTTGCAAAAAAAAATTAATTGTTTTTCGTTGGAAATTGTAAATATTCTCTTCCTTAATATAGAGTACACCTCGTGTCTCCTTGGTTCGAGTCTTTCTCGTGGCTTTTTTTCCTTTCCAATCGGTTGTTTACCTTCTGCCTTCAGTTTTTGACATTCAGGTTTTCAAAGTTTAACGGTACTTGTTTCATCCAGGTCGTCCATGGTCTGACTACCGATTTTTCACTAGGAAACTCCATTTCATTATAGATTTTGTTGTTTTGTCTTTGTGTCCTCGCAGAACTTGGTTCAACTACTGGCTTGACAGTCTCTGACATTTTATAAAATGCATTATATGACTATCTTTTCTCTCACTGAGTAACAACGCGACAAGTGGTGGAGGTCCGCTATTTTCCAGGTAGACAAATGAGATTTCCAGATCAAATGCTGTGATTAACCTTTCATGGCGCGTCATGAAGTCCACACATGTCTCACCCTATGATGTAATTTGACGGTAAAAACTAACTGTGGAAGTACCAGGCGCATCCACCACTTGTCGCGTTGTTACTTTCAAGAGGTACAGAGATGTGTACTTACCCGGTAAATTCTTTAGGCGACACTTTTTACTGGAGGGCAGGTATAAAATACACACTTTTTACAACCACGAACAACTATGTATATTCTTTCACAAAATCCGACAATCGACTCTCCCGACTCTTAACAGCATCATCGGATATTCCTACCACTTTCTCCATAGATGTAAATCATTTCAATTCTCTCTTGTAATGTTATAGCCTCCATTACTGCTCAAATATTAAACACTAACTAATAGATCGAGTTCGGCACCACTCAGTGAGCCCCCTACATTATAACAAATCTTATTAAGATTTTTTTTTGATTTGATGCAGTGTTTTAGAGATATTCCGTTGCCTCAAGAGAAAAAAGTCACCCTGTATAATATTTGTAGTAAAAGAAATAAATAATATTGCTCTTTCCCGACACTGTATCGTATACTTGTGTTAAACGTTAATGTTACACATATGAAACTTAGTACTGACCTGGCGCGCAGACGAAAGTTGACCACTCCAATAACCATGTATACATTTTTAACACACTACCGATAAAAAAAAGCCTAGGAAAGCGAAGCTGTGTTGTTGCAACATTTTTTTCTTTCTAAGATTCCCGCAAGCTTTTATCAAAAAAGATCTGGCATCGTGCTAATGAATAATTATGTATATTTATACAAGTAAACTAAATGAATTAATATTAAAAGCGGCTATATTGAAATAGATACATAAAATTTAAAAATAGCACAGTGTAGAAGTAAAGTGCTATATTAAGCACAAAAAAAAAAAACTGATTAATCTAAATTGAAACAAATAGTTCCTTATTTCGTACTTAGCCATCGGCGAAGAAAGGACAGTGGAGTGGAGGGTTCCACGTAATTAAAACAAGAAGTAACGGAATTATCAGCTAATACGAAGCAATAACTTTTAATGAATTAATTTGGCCCGGGCTATTTATAGAACCTATTTGTCACTGGATGTCAGTAGGACGACAAAGATATCGGTAATGGGGTGTAAAGTTTGTGGCACTCCTAAAATAGCTTTCCTAATCTAATTTTAGATCTGTCTTTAGGATCGCGAACCCATTAAATCCTAATGTAAAGGAAGGAAAGATTGATTAATTTCCTAATATTGAATAATGATGGCCTACACTACACGAGTATAAAACTGAGTAACTTTTTTTTTAAATTCGATATGGAATTTTAGTCGAATTTTGTAGAATATTCCGTGCAGTTACATGCTGAGTATAGCAGGAGGAATAATAACACATACTTTGGTAAATTTCTATACTTGGTTCTGCAAAGTAAAGTTTGGCTGAAGCACTACCACCTTAAGTTACTACAGTGGATTTAAAAAAAAAAAAAACAAAGGTTCGGCTAACGTAACAAATGTGGACCATTTATTACACACATTAACGGAAAAGTCGATAGAAATGAGTAGGAAGTGCAAAAAAAATCGGCTCTTATGTTTCTAGGTTATGTACTGTGTGTTTTTGATGGTTTTAGCGATTACCTGTGGTACTCTAAATATAAAAGTTACTAATAAAAGTAACCAATATTTTAGATAAAATAGGCAGCAAATTGAAACAAATTAGAATACTTGCTAGTTATTTTCTTTAAGTAATTTGACTTAATAGCAACTAATAATGCAAATAATGTAAAATATCCTATTATTATATTATGAAGGTAAAGAAAATAGTCGCTGGCATAAAAACCATTCACCATCCCGTATTTCTGAAAAATTTCAAAATTTCTGGTCGGACCGTTAACAAAAATTGTCCGACTGTCTACGCATGTAGGTAGATTACATAACATTGAGTCTTGTTTACAAGACAAATGAATCCAAAAGGCTAGAGACGAGTAAGCCTAACATTGACATCCTGCAAGGTATTGCTGAGGATTATATTCGATCAACTCACTGGATTTCTACTGAAAAGTAATGTAATTCCGAAGTCCCAATACGGGTTTATGCCAAACAGATCTATTATTACAACCTTCTCGAATATATTAATAATTAAACATTATTAATGAACAAGAATCTAATGGAAAGAGTATACCTCGATTTTGTGTCTCATGGAAGACTCATATAGAAGCTTCAATTCCATTGATTAGTAGACTGAATTAGTGACTTCTAGGCTGAGAGAGGTTACAGGATTCTTGTAGAGGTTAAATATTTAGAAAGATGTTATACATCCGGTGGGGTACCACAAGGTTCCTTTTGGACCATTGCTGTTCAATATCTCTACAGTATGTAGATATAGTTCTAGGACTGACAATGATCAATCTCCTTTGACATTTAAGTCTATATCCAGTAACGTATTTCACAGAATTAGCATGCAATCTACAGAGAATTCAAAGGTGGTGCCAGAACTGGCCCTTAGATTTTACCAAAAATAAATATACATGTTCTATATATCGGTCAGGGATAGACGCTCAACAATCAAGGTGTAAAAGAAGTATCATGTGGACAGGATCTAGGGGTATCAACCAGTGCTGATTTAAAATAGGTACCGCACATAGGCAAAGTCATAAACAAAGTTAATAATATGTCTTATATTATATTATGCATACTCAAAAAATCATCACCAAAACTCATAAAGAAAAATACAAAACCTATTCAGATCGATAATAATGGAAACGGTATCTCTCTTCAGAAAAATTATTTGCAAAAAGAGCATATACAAGGTGATTCTCAATGTATGCGACAAACTTTAAGAACTGATTGCTGAGGTTATTTTGATCATAAAAGTTCATATGAGTATATGTCCAAAACGATTTGGTTTTAAAGTTATTGAATGTTTAATAATAAACTATGAACTATGACTAACTCGATATAATATCACAGTTGGTTCTTCAAAAAACTATTGTGTTAAACGGCGAGGTATACCGCAATTTTCTTGAAGAGCAGCTACCCTACTGCTGGAAGAAGTTCCGTTGTAATTAAAATTACAAAATGTATTTTATGCATGACGGTGCTCCAGCGCATTTTAGTTTAGTTGCTCGCGAGTTTTTGGACAATACGTATCCAGATCGGTGGATAGGACGGGGAGGTCTACAACCGTGGCCTCCTCGGTCTCCAGACTTAAATTCTTTGGACTTTTTTCTCTGGGTTCACCTTAAATCATTAGTTTATACGACTCCCATTGAAAATGTCGATGAACTGAGAAATCGTATTATCGCAGCTTTTCAAACAATTCGAAATACCCCTGGTATTTTAGAACGGACTCGCTAGTTAATACGACGGAGGATAGAAGCTTGTATTGCAGGTGGAAGCAGTCATTTTCAACAGTTAGTATAAGTTAATTTTGTTTTACTAATTATTTTGATAATTTATAATAAAAACATTAATTATGTTAACTTACTATTAAACAATGTACAACTATAGAACTAAGCCATTTTGGACATATGTTCTTATGAACTTTTATGATCAAAATAACCCCCAGGAATCAGCCCTTAAAGTTTGTCGCATATATTGAGAATCACCCTGTATAAGTGTGATCATTCCTACCATTCTCGGGATGAAGTATATGAACTTCTTGGATGTAACAAATATTTTTCTTAGCCCAATATCTACAACTCTGCTTGTTGATCTTATGCCAACTCATGCATTAATTGCAGTTAATATGGGTGAAATTTGTGAACTTTCTCAAAGTTTTAAAACTGAAGTATGTAACAGTTATTAGTTGCATGTGGATTATTTTTAATTTCTAAATTTCTAGTATTAATAGATTGCGCTTTCATTTACTATCACCGCAGGTCCACTTTTGGAAAATGTTTACGAAAAATTTTAATTTAGACCAAGCAAATAACATTTATTTTATTGTTTACTTCTGTCAACCGTAACTGAGGCTTTTTTATACTGTACCTGGATTAATTCTGCAAATATAAAGAATTTTTCAAATTTCAGCTTTAAGGTATCATTTTTCAGTTTATTTCGAATTTGATATATAAATATGAATAATAATAATAAAAAATATAAGTTATTTAAAAAAACAACGATGACGTCATAACTTTGAAAACAAAGGAAGTAACAAGATGAAAATTGTGTAGTGAAAAAATAATAATATTATAAGTGTTTATGAATTTACTACTAACATAAGAGATACTTCTTTTCAGGCTACTACATATATGTGAATTAAAACTTAGTTTTTAGGACGTACTTTACGTAGTACTTTAACAGGCACTGGTTGAATAATAATAATAATTCCCTTCTATTTGAATTAAAGTATTACAAATAATTTATTGTTACTGTTGGCAGAGTAATTCTGAGTATAATAAGCAATCATGAACTGCTAATGCAAAGTCAAAAAGAGCATCGTAGGAAGATTTACTTCTTGTTTGTGCATCGTTATATTTGTGTATACAAATATATTCTTACGAAATATTGATATTGCAGTTCTTCATAGTACTAACTGTATATACTAGCAGTTAATTCATCACAGTGCGCTTACTTTCTCTTGATAATGAGTTTTCATCAATTCTCCTATTTCTGAATTTGACAGTAGTAAGATCTAATGACATAGATGATTTCACATTGTTTCCAGCCAATTGTCCTTAAAAAAATCTATTGTGCTTACACAATCAAATTGATCACACAGCGGAAATGAGAATGTTTGGCTTCCTTTTATTAAACACATCAGATGGAATAAACTAATTATAGCTACCTATGTTTCATGCTAATATGCAGTTTCTAATTCAACCGTACCGTACGAAATTGTGTACTAACTCTGTTGAAACATCTGGCACATGCGTGTATTAAATCTCCATTTTCCAGCATCTCTCACGAAAATAAAGTTCGCAAACAAACATAAAAAAGTTCCTCTCTGCTTGATAAGCGCTCGGTCTTTCGAAGCTAAGTCATTATTCAAACAGGAACAAGTCCAAAACGTGCAAGTGCGTGTATGGAGAGCGCTAGTATAAAAGAAGTAGGTAGGCAGCAGTAATTCACCGATGTATTCGACAAAAAAAAAACTGGGTCGATATTGTGATGAAGCCTAAATATGCGGTTCCGCTTTCCTCTCTGGAACGAACCAGACGCCATTTGCTATATAGGACTTGGAAATCGCTGATTTGCATTGTGAATGTACACGATGCATGTATTAGTGAATATTGAAAATTTTGCGCAATATTATGTGCATACCTAGATGAAGTACTGTCGCGCTTCAAATATGGAGTGGATTAAGGAATATGGAATTTAAAAGTTTTCTTGTTTCCTTCTTCAGGCATGTCAACTTAGAAGTGGTGAAAAGTTTTTTAGAAAGCTAAACGATAAACTTCTCTGGAACAAACACGAACTTGAAGTAAACGAGATGGCGAAAAATGTCCTGTTGGTATTCAAAAAAATTGGGGATGCAACCCAAAAATACTGCTTTGGATTTGTGCAGTGATAGTGAGACCGATCATCACTTATGCATCGGTAGCTTGAGGCAAAAGAACTAATCTGGCCACCGCGAGAATTAACCTCTCGAAAGTGCGAACATTACCATGCATATGGATAATTGCGTCTATGAGAACCTGGCCAACAGTAGCTATCGAGATAGTATTGGATCTTACTCCTCTTTACATTGTGGCGGAGGCGTGGGAAAAAGATCCACACTCAGAATGATCAAGAAAGGAACGATTAGGCATAAGCTTCAATCTTTTGACGGTAATCAAACATAAGAGATGAACTAGGATGACATGTCAAAAAAAATCAGCTTTGTGAAAGAATTCACCACAAAGCTTAGCAATAAGAACGACTGGGATCAAAGTACCATCTTGAAATTAAATAGATATGTCATCAAATTGTCCAGTCATTGCTCCGAAACGACTGATGGAATTGGAATAGGAATATATGGGAACCACGTACTTCGAAAGCTTGGGAAAATATTCGAATTTCCGTTCTGTTAATCCATAACCAGAAGAGGTTTACAGAATGCGTCAACCTGAGTAAGAACAATATCAACACATTAACAGGAATGCTTAACAAGCCATTGTAAATCGAAAAAAACATTGAGTAAGCATATCAGGCATATGTAGCATACCAGGATAAAGTGTTTGTACTGAATGAATTTTGAATGCTTTATATTTGTGTTTCTTCAAAATTTTATGCACGTAACTAATTGGCAAATTGCGCTCCCGCGCAACATGCCTCACCGAAAACGAAGGATTTTGTTAAAAAAATTCCAAAATAATAATTTCCATATTTTCATTCGAAACATAGTGTTTCTGCCTGTCAAAGGATCCCGTATTTCACACACAGTGACACAATTTCGCAAAATATGTGTGGTGTGGACATATAACAGCTGGGTATCTTTGCGAATACATTCGAGCTGCTTCACAACTGTTTCCATTATAACACTTAATCATTTCATATTTCTCCTGATTGGAATACATTATGATAAGAAATTATTGTTACGTTTTTCCGTTCTTAAACGTTTGTCGGGTTTTAGAAAAACACAGGCGATATATTTAGATTCACTTATTCTATTAACACAATTACGGTAATTAAAATCTATTAAAAATGCTTATTAACTATATCACTTACCACTAATGTCTTTATTTATGTAAACGATATTTATATTACATGTACTAGTTCAATCGCGACGCACTATCGAACTCGTTATCGATTGACTGCCTCCTGGCCAACCCGACGCGTTATTTATAGCTGGCGCGAACGTCCAGATTGTTCGAGACCCTTTAGAACGTCTTCCAGATTCCTTCAGAATATTCTCGATTCTTCGACCCGGTGCTGCCCTCTGTCATTCGTCGTAGGTAGTTCTCTCTCCCTATGCTAGCGCCATCTAGGGACGCCTATCGGAACCGCCAGTTGAAAAGTTGGCGCTCGTTACACTGCTCCTCCTTAGATCTGTTCGTCCCGGAACAGGAACTATCACCTCCATGAAGATACGAACAGTTCTCTCCATTCCTACACGACGAGGTCCGGAAGAAATAGCACGCTACCGTCCGTCGCCTCCCTTTCTGGACCGCGGTTGTAGCTGCATACTAGGAACTCTATTCCAGTATATCGGAAAATTCCTTCGAGCATGTTCCTTACGACCCTCCAGTCAAGCCATCCAATCCACAGCCTATTTTTGGCACCTGATCTTATTGATCTCCAGCTCCAACAGCTGCTCTCTTAAACTTATCAAGCTGTCCCACATCGTCCGGTAGGTTGGCTGCCAACTGAGGCTTCTTTGGTCACCAAGTAGAATAAAGGCCGTTTCTTTCTTGGCAAGTGGAGAGCCTTGCCACCTCCAGGTTCTGGCTCGGAGATCTTGGACACCACCAAATTTTCTTCTTGAAGACGGTAGCTATCCCTGTGCCATTCTTAAATCTTGGGCAACACAATGTGCTAACGCGCACCCTTCAGGAGCCAAAAACAATCCTCCTGAATCTCCGTTGTTACACCATGACGCACTTTGCGGCCATTCGCATACTTGTCCATGAACTCCTCATAGCTGAGTTCTTCTTCGGGAGTCTACAAACTCGGACCATCTGCTCGTCTCTTGATTGTCCCAAGATAAGGAGCTAGGCGATTAAAATGCACCACTCTTGCTTTACCATTGGGTTCTTTCTGATGCGATAGATGACGTCATTAATTCGCTTATTACTTGGTAAAGGCCCGTCCCACGATCGTTGCAGCTTAGGTGAGAAGCCTCGACGTCGCTGAGGATTGAACAGCCAGACCAGGTCTCCAGCTGATATCCGCCTTCATTCGCTCTGATGTCGTAGTGTTCCTTCATGCGGTCGCTTGCTTCATGGATATTCGCCTCACCCGATCGTGAATATCATCCATTCGCCTCCGCAAGTTCGAAACATAGTCATCTCCAACTACTTCTCTCATTCGGTTTAAAGCGAACTTAAGATCGCATGGTAAGCGCAGTTCTCGTCCAAAAAGCACACTAGATGGACTTTGGCCAGTGGTTTCGTGGACCGATGCTCTATCGCCAGCAAGAATAGATGTAGCTGCTGGTCCCAATCTCGCTGGTGGTCTGCGACAACTTTTGATAGATACTGATAACTGTCCTGTTCATGCGCTCCACCATGCCATCTGATTGCGGTGCAAGGCAGTTGTTCGGGCTTGCGAATACCCATATTTTGCACATCTCTTGAAAACACTGGCGATTCAAAATTCCGTCCTGGTCGGAGTGAAGTTCAAGCGGCACACAAAACCGACTGAAAAGTTCTTAACTAAAGTCTCAGCCACTGTAACAGCTTCTGATTTGGTAATGCGTAACTTCCACCCATTTGCTGAAGTAGTCTACTGCAACCAAGATGTATTTATTTCCAAATTCCGTCGTGGGAATGGTCCGGCAACATAATCGCACATCGCAATCCTTTCAAAAGGACTGCCAACGTTGTATTGCCTCATAGGGGCCCTCTTCCTTGGGAAGGTCCATTGGCAGCGGCGCAAGTTGTACATCTCCGGCACCAGTCTTTCACGTCATTCTTGCAATTAACCCAATAGAATCGCTCTCTGACCTTCTCTATAGTCTTCCGGACTCCAAGATGCCCTCCCGATGTTCCATCATGAAGAAGTTTAAAAACTTCGGGAATTCTTGCTTTCGGAACCACAATCTGAAGTCTGCTATTGGTTCCAGCTTCGTCTTCTAACACTCGTCTGAGAAGACCATTTTCCATTACCAAAGAGCCCACTGAGCCAATACGATTTTAGCTCTCGCAATATGGTGCTACCGTTTCCCAGTTAGGCCGCGCTTCTTGCATCTTCCACTCCATCACACGCTTCAAAACTTCGTCAGACCCTGTCAGCTCGGATTTGGTCTTCAGTCCATCTATCATCTATGACAGTAGTCCTCAAGCAGGTTGCTTCATTTTCTCTTCGGCACGGCAGCAGTGCGTGCAATCTTGAACAGGGTCTCCTCGATAGTGCGTCAGCGGTTTCGATGACTGGTTCCAGGCCGATGTTCCGAATCAAAGTCATCTCTTGCAGACGCTCTATCCATCTGGCAACCTGCCCTTCCGATTCTTGAAGCGTAGCAGCCAACATCAATGCCGATGGTCGTTCTTAACAAGAACTCCTGCCATAAGAGATATTTATGGAAGTGCTCTATAGACTTAACTACGGCCAACAGTCTCTCCTGGTCACACAATAGTTGCGTTCCGGTTCGACAGCACTTTGCTGAAGTAACGAGCACTTTTTCGTGGCCATCTTGAACTTGGGACAACACGCCTCCGATGCCCACGTTGCTGGCATCAGTATCCAAATGAATTTTCCTTCACCTGTGGATAGCACAAGATGGGCGCAGTGGTCAGCTTCTGTTTCAATTCTTCAAAGGCATCCTGGCAGCTCTTCTCCCAGACGTAGTCTCTGCCCTCTTCAGTTAGTCTCGTGATAGGCTTGGCGATGTTAGCAAATCCAGGAACGAATCGTCGGTAATAAGTGCATAGCCCAAGGAAACTTCTTATTTCATGCTTGTCCTTCGGAACCGGCCAAGACTTGACCGCTTCTGTCTTCCCTGGGTCAACCGACACTCCATCCTCTGATACTACGTGGCCGAGGTAGTGCACTTGCTTCCGGAACAGGTTGCACTTTTTGGGGTTAAGCTTCAAATTCGCTCCTTTCAATCGCTGAAATACTTGCTCCCAAGTTCTTCAAATGGTCCTCAAAAGATTTTCCTAAGACAATTATATCGTCGAGGTATACAAGCAAGTTTCCCAGGATAGTCCTCTCAGTACGTTGTCCATCAATCTTTAAACGTCGCGGAGCATTACATAACCCAAATGGCATGACGTTAAATTGCCACAATCCTGTCCCGATCGTAAACGCCGTCTTCTCCTTATCCTTTGCCTCTACTTCGACTTGCCAATAACCACTCTTCAGGTCGAGGGTCGAAATACCTTACACCCACCTAGGGTATCAAAGTGTCATCGATTCTGGGCAAAGGATAACTGTCCTTCTTGTTACATTATTTAGTTGTCGATAATCCACGCAGAACCTAGTTGAAACCATCCTCTTCTTCACCAGTACCACTGGAGAGCCCATGGACTGTTCGATGGTTCAATTACGCCATCCTGCTCCATATCCTGTATAATTTGTTCTGCTTCGGCTCGTTTCGCCAATGGCAATCTTTGGGGGCTTGACGATCGGCTGGGCATCTCCAGTGTCTATTCGATGTCGACAACATTAGTCCTGCCCCTCGTGTTCCGGTCTTCTGCTTGGAAAAGATCTTGGTAGCGTCCAAGCAGCTGTTTCACGGTATGGCGTTGTTGTGTTGTCAAATCCTTGCAAGACAAGTCAATGAAGTTATTCAACCATCCAGGAAGCGGATCTGGAGTTGTTGTTACGCCATCCTCTTTGTTGACAATCGACGACACACTAGCACAACTTCCAAAGGTACGCCCTTCTTTCAGCTTTACTGGATAACTATTGACGTTCATCAGTCGGACGGGCAGTTTTTCTCCAGCTTGTATCACTGCCTTAGCGACCAGTATTCCACGACCTTGACCGCTAATCGCTCCCGGTTCCAGCATTAAAACTTGCCCTTTGGGAATGTCTCCACTCACGCTCGCTTCACAATGGTTTCACTGCGGCTCGCCACAGTTACTTCTTCTGCCAACACTACGCAGGCCGACATTATTCTTGCTATGGTTGAGAATAACTTCTTCTTTGCCAACCTTCAACACTCCTGCTTGCAAGTCCAGTTTGAACCCAAATTCTGTCATTATGTCCATTCCGAGGATTACGTCTTGTTCTATATCTGCAACTACTACACGATACTGGCATGCAGTATCACCAATACGAAGGTGGGCCATCGTCTCCCCCAACACGTTGACTGATTGCCCAGTTGCCGTACGTAGCGTCATCTGGTTGGATGTATCCGGTTCTTCTTTCCCACTGCTTCCGGCCGAAGAATTGTCATTGTTGCACCATTATCTAGCAGTAAATCTCTCGGTTCCCATTTACATGCCCATACACGACGAGGCTGCTAGGTCTACATCCCACTGAAGCAACAATCACTGGTGTTACTGGGGCATCAGCTACATAGGTCGACGATCGCCCTTCTCGTCGGCCCATTTTAGTTTTCCGCCGGCTTTGGTTTCGTGGATCGGGACACCGACTACGTACGTGCCCCATCCTTCCACAATTCCAGCATCGTCTTCCTGGTTGCCTAGTTTGCACGGATTCCATTTCGTCATCAATTCCGTCATATTTTTCGTCATCAATTCCGTCATATTTTCGTCATCATTCGTTTAATTCGTCATAAATTCTTTCTAATGGCTCTTCTTCCTCGTGACTCCCTAGAACACGGACGCGAGCAGGTCCTTTGACCGATTGCTTCACGGCTTCAAACTCTAGTGCTTGAGCTAAAGCCTGGTTCAACGTTTGCGGCGAGCGAGCTTCACTGCCTGTTGAGTATCCTTATCAAGCAGGCCATCCAGGAATTTTCCACAGCGAGACTCTCGCACACATCTTCCGGTCCGTTGGGTACGCACTCTTAACCAGACGAACGACGTCAGCTTCATACTCTGTAGAGTTCGTTCGACCTCTGGCAGCGATTTTTCAACTGCGAGCGATATACTTGCTGCAGATGTTTATTACCGAAACGGCATCTCCAATTGATTAAGTAGCGCTTGGTAATTTTGTCGCTCCGTCGAAGGAATAGCTTGGAGTACCTTCAACGCATCCGCCGCGCAGAGCTACTGATAGCATGGCTTGCCTTGGTAGTTATTCGGTCCAGCCAATACCGTAGCCGTTGTACCACAGCGTCATATAATCTTCTAAGGGCATCAAAGCAAGTTTCGCCAGGATAGTCTCCTCTCAGTACGTTTGTCCCATCAATCTTTCAAACGTCGCGGGAGCATTACATAACCCAAATGGCATGACGTTAAATTGCCACAATCCTGTCCCGATCGTAAACGCCGTCTTCTCCTTATCCTTTGCCTCTACTTTGACTTGCCAATAACCACTCTTCAGGTCGAGGGTCGAAAATACCTTACACCCACCTAGGGTATCTAAAGTGTCATCGATTCTGGGCAAAGGATAACTGTCCTTCTTGGTTACATTATTTTAGTTGTCGATTAATCACGCAGAACCTAGTTGAACCATCCTTCTTCTTACCAGTACCACTGGAGAAGCCCATGGACTGTTCGATGGTCAATTACGCCATCCTGCTCCATATCCTGTATAATTTGTTCTGCTTCGGCTCGTTTCGCCAATGGCAATCTTCTGGGGCTTGACGGATCGGCTGGGCATACTCCAGTGTCTATTCGATGTCGTACAACATTAGTCCTGCCCCTCGTGTTCCGGTCTTCTGCTTGGAAAAGATCTTGGTAGCGTCCAAGCAGCTGTTTCACGGTTATGGCGTTGTTGTGTTGTCAAATCTTGCAAGACAAGTCAATGAAGTATTTCAACATCCAGGAAGCGGATCTGGAGTTGTTGTTACGCCATCCTCTTGTTGACAATCGACGACACACTAGCACAACTTCCCAAGGTACGCCCCTTCTTCAGCTTTACTGGATAACTATGACGTTCATTCAGTCGACGGGCAGTTTTTCTCCAGCTTGTATCACTGCCTTAGCGACCAGTATTCCACGACCTTTGACCGCTAATCGCTCCCGGTTCCAGCATAAAACTTGCCCTTTGGGAATGTCTCACTCACGCTCGCTGTCCACAATGGTTTCACTGCGGCTCGCCACAGTTACTTCTTCTGCCACACACTACGCATGGCCGACATATTCTTGCTATGGTTGAGATTAACTTCTTCTTTGCCAACCTTCAACACTCCTGCTTGCAAGTCCAGTTTGAACCCAAATCTGTCATTATGTCATCCGAGATTACGCTCTTGTTCTATATCTGCAACTACTACACGATACTGGCATGCAGTATCAACAATACGGAAGTGGGCCATCGTCCCCCAACACGTTGACTGATTGCCCAGTTGCCGTACGTAGCGTCCATCTGGTTGGATGTATCCGGTTCTTCTTTCCCACTGCCGGCAAAGAATTGTCATTGTTGCACCAGTATCTAGCAGTAAATCTCTCGGTTTCCCATTTACATGCCCATACACGACGAGGCTGCTAGGTCTACATCCCACTGAAGCAACAATCACTGGTGTTACTAGGGCATCAGCTACATAGGTCGACGATCGCCCCTTCTCGTCGGCCCATTTTAGTTTTCCGCCGGCTTTGGTTTTCGTGGATCGGGACACCGACTACGTACGTGCCCCATCCTTCCACAATTCCAGCATCGTCTTCCTGGTTTGCCTAGTTTGCACGGATTCCATTTTCGTCATCAATTCCGTCATATTTTTCGTCATCAATCCGTCATATTTTCGTCATCATTTTCGTTTATTTCGTCATAATTCTTTCTAATGTGCTCTTCTTCCTCGTGACTCCCTAGAACACGGACGCGAGCAGGTCCTTTGACGATTGCTTCACGGCTTCAAACTCTAGTGCTTGAGCTAAAGCCTGGTCAACGTTTGCGGCCGAGCGAGCTTCACTGCCTGTTGAGTATCCTTATCAAGCAGGCCATCCAGGAATTTTTCCACAGCGAGACTCTCGCACACATCTTCCGGTACCGTTGGGTACGCACTCTTAACCAGACGAACGACGTCAGCTTCATACTCCTGTAGAGTCTCGTTCGACTCTGGCAGCGATTTTTCAACTGCGAGCGATATACTTGCTGCAGATGTTTATTTACCGAAACGCAATCTCCAATTGATTAAGTAGCGTTTGGTAATTTTGTCGCTCCGTCGAAGGAATAGCTTGGAGTACCTTCAACGCATCGCCGCGCAGAGCTACTGATAGCATGGCTGCCTTGGTAGTTTCGGTCCAGCCATATACCGTAGCCGTTGTATCCAGCAGCGTCATATAATCTTCTAAGGGCGTCTTCCCATCGAAGGTAGGCAGGTCACATTTACCTTGAACCGTACAGATGGGCACTGAATTTCTTGGTTCCATCTGAGTGCTTCCCGTATTGGTAGAATTTCCAGTTTCTTCCGTGTTTGGTATGGTTCCAGAATGCATTTGTTCTTCCAGCTCCTTAATGCGACCGTCCAATTCTTCAATCATTCTAGATTTTTCTTCTTGGAATTTTTCGTCGATTCTATTCATTAATTCCTGTTTGACATTAAGAGAATTTTCTATAATTTTTTCTTCCAATTTTCTAGAATTTTCTATATTTTTTTCGTCCATGTTTTCAATTTTTTCCAGAACTTTCTCTTCTAAATTGCGAGAATTTTCCATAACTTTCTCTTCCAGTTTTCTAGAATTTTCTATATTCTTCTCGTCCATGTTTTCAATTTTTTCTAGAACTTTCTCTTCTAAATTGCGAGAATTTTCCATAACTTTCTCTTCCAGTTTTCTAGAATTTTCTATATTCTTCTCGTCCAGGTTTTCAATTTTTTCTAGAACTTTCTCTTCTAAATTGCGAGAATTTTCCGTAAGTTCTTTTAGAAGTTCGCCATTACCACCAGACACTTCAAACAAATATGTCTCAGGATCTTCACCAGCTGCTTCTATTGCTCTTCGTAATCTCGACTGAAGCTCGGCCTTCCTTCCACTCGTATCCTCATCCCTTTCTTCTAATTCCCGTTTGAGATCTACCACTTTCAAGTCCACTAATTTACATATTCGCCGCATTGTTTCTAATTAAACACTATTAGTCCCACGAATATATCGCCAAATACCCCACACCTGACACCAATTGTAACGTTTTCCGTTCTTAAAACGTTGTCGGGGTTTTAGAAAAACACACAGGCGATATATTTAGATTCACTTATTCTATTAACACAATTACGGTAATTAAAATCTATTAAAAATGCTTATTAACTATATCACTTAACCACTAATGTCTTTATTTATGTAAACGATATTTATATTACATGTACTAGTTCAATCGCGACCGCACTATCGAACTCGTATCGATTGACTGCCTCCTGGCCAACCCGACGCGTTATTTATAGCTGGCGCGAACGTCCAGATTGTTCGAGACCCTTCTAGAACGTCCTTCCAGATTCCTTCCAGAATATTCTCGATTCTTCGACCCGGTGCTGCCCTCTGTCATTCGTCGTAGGTAGTTCTTCTCCGCTATGCTAGCGCCATCTAGGACGCTATCGGAACCGCCAGTTGAAAAGTTGGCGCTCGTTACATTCTAATTACAATTTTGACACATCAGGTCAACTACAGTGTTTTAGAAATGCCGTTTTAAGCGGCTAAGGCTACTTATTCATTAAGCGTATTTCCCATTTAAAAAAATACATGCTATAGTCGTATCTTAGCAATCAAGCGCTTTTTATTTTTTATGCCATAGCACAAAATGCAGATGGAAAAGTATACAAACTTTCTCCATTTCACTGACTCTATATCGCTAAAAATAAAAAGTTGGCTATTGTAGAATGTTCCCGTGAACACACTATATATAGGAATTTTCAGTATAATACATTAAATCGACCAGTAGCACTGATCATCTTTGGTATGGTGAGACACATGTACAACGTGCAAATATAGACTGAGTGTTACAAACTCTTAATTTGACCTAATGACCAACATTTGGTCTAATCTAACACTTGTCCTTTTACACATTTTACACATTTACGAGAATCCATGCAGGCCAAGATATCATTAACAGTTGGTCTTATATATGCTTAATGAAACATTTATTTCGGTCGAATAGACAAATCATTAAACTAAACATATGCTTACAATCAACTAATTATTTATTTGAATATGATTTATTATCCAAAAAAAAAATTGCATTGGGATTAATACTGATTGCATTCAAGTTAAAAATCTGTTCTTTTGTAAGGAAGATATGTAGTAAACGATGATTTGATCCAAATAATTTCTTTCTTAGTACTCAATAGACATTTCATTGCGACTATTTAAAGTAATAAGTTATTCGGATTAATGCATACTAAATACCCAATGAATGGAAGCTTTTAATTTTGTTTCCAAATGGTTCCCAAAATTACAGAATGCTAATAATATACCTGGAAGTGGTTATGGTCTGAACACGTCGAAGAAGAATCATCCTCATCTTCAATAACATCCGGCAAATTGTGACCCTTATTTGGAGTGCTTCCCATGTTTAACACTGAATTTCTGGATCTCTTACCACCAGGACGTAATGCACCGTACTGAATACCGCTTTTGCTATTCACCCAGGAAGGTTCGTGACAATTGACGCAATTATTCCTCAGTCTAGTCAGCCGTTTATCAATTTGACATAATTATGTGTACACATCAAGTTCGATCAATCGATAAAAAAAAGCACCTCCCGCGTTGTAGTAGACATCAGGGAGAGATCCACTAAGTCCCTATCACTGGCGCTCCGTAATAATTTTTAATTGATTTCAATTTCATCGCCGTCAAATACTCGGCAGGTATATAGATAAGGGCGGAAAGGTGCTGTTATTTACGTTATTTGTTTGCTTTAGCCGTACGAAGCGCGTACGCCATTGGTCGGACGCCAGATGATGCTACCAAATGAATTGCTGATATCCTCGATAGATACAGTCAATTAATTGGACGGATTAATATGCTGGCTGTTTTGTGGTGACATAAAAATATTTCGCGAAAAAACTATTCATTAAATAAAGCTGGAAAGGGAAGCGAGGAAAGGAAAGAGGAGAGGTAGAGACTTTTTATTGGGAAGGTCATATAATATAAATCCCAGTTTGCTTTTATTATTGACGATGTCTGAAACGATCTAAACTAATCTATTTTAATTAAATAATTATGTTCAATGAATAGTGCAAGATATTACATTATAAAAGTATTTTATATATTACACTATAAAAGTATTTTAATAAGGTTGATAATAACTTCGAAAAAATGATTTTTTGAAATATAGACGATTTTTAATTTAATTTGCAACTATTTGCAAATATGTTTATTATTGTAAGTTGAAATCCTTGAATGTGGTATGTGAAAAGTGTATATGAAGAAAACATCCTTACATTCACAAAAAGTATTTAATATATTTTAAGATTACATGTTTCGGCTATGGCACTCCATCCTCAGGTCTTCTACAAGTCAAAATATAATAAAATAGAAATTAAATGATAACGTTTAGTTATTGCTATTGCATAAAAGTTTAAAAAAATTTATACAATAATTTGCGATGTTTGAAACGATTTAAAACTCATCTATTTTAATTAAATAAATAGTACAAGGCAGATATTACACTATAAAAGTATTTTAAACTTCGAAACAATGATTTTCTAAAATATAGACAATTTTTAATTTAATTTGCAACTATTTTTTTTTTTTTTTTTAAAGGGGTGGTAACGCCTAAGCTATATATTAGCTTATCAGGCCCCCTCAGAGCCAAATCTCCCTCCTAATCAACATTACGACCCCGGAAAAAAAACCGATTATCGTAATTGACCAGAGCGAGATTTGAACCCCGGACTCCGCACTAATAGCCAAGCGTGCAAGCCACTCGACTACCAGCCAGGCAAATTTGCAAATATGTTTGTTATTGTAAGTTGAAATCCTTGAGTGTGGAATGTGAAAGTGTATACGAAGAAAACGTCCTTACATTCACAAAAGATATTTAATATATTTTAAGACTACATGTTTCTGCTATGGCACTCCATCCTCAGGTCTTCTACAAGTCAAAATATAATAAAATAGAAATTAAATGATAACGTATAGTTATTACCATTGTATAAAAGTTTTAAAAATTTTATACAATAATTTGCGATGTTTGAAACGATTTAAAACTCATCTATTTTAATTAAATAAATAGTGCAAGGCAGATATTACACTATAAAAGTATTTTAAACTTCGAAACAATGATTTTCTGAAATATAGACAATTTTTAATTTAACTTGCAACTATTTGCAAATATGTTTATTATTGTAAGTTGAAATCCTTGAATGTGGTATGTGAAAAGTGTATATGAAGAAAACATCCTTACATTCCCAAAAAGTATTTACTATATTTTAAGGCTACATGTTTCGGCTATGGCACTCCATCCTCAGGTCTTCTACAAGCCAAATATAATAAAATAGAAATTAAATGATAACGTTTAGTTATTGCTATTGCATAAAAGTTTTAAAAATTTTATACAATAATTTGCGATGTTTGAAACGATTTAAAACTCATTTATTTTAATTAAATAAATAGTGCAAGGCAGATATTACACTATAAAAGTATTTTAAACTTCGAAACAATGATTCTCTAAAATATTAATTTAATTTGCAACTATTTGCAAATATGTTTATTATTGTAAGTTGAAATCCTTGAATGTGGTATGTGAAAGTGTATATGAAGAAAACGTCCTTACATTCCCAAAAAGTATTTAATATATTTTAAGGCTACATGTTTCGGCTATAGCACTCCATCCTTAGGTCTTCTACAAGTCAAAATATAATAAAATAGAAATTAAATGATAATGTATAGTTATTACCATTGTATAAAAGTTTTAAAAATTTTAAGCAATAGTAAATATGTTATTTCATTTCTATTTTATTATATTTTGGCTTGTAGAAGACCTGAGGATGGCGTGCCATAGCCGAAACATGTAGTCTTAAAATATATTAAATATTTTTTGAGAATGTAAGGACGTTTTTTTCATATACACTTTCATATTTAGTATGATTTATTTTTTGTTGCAGAAGCAATGAAAGCATAACATACTACCGAGCGATTGGTGGTGAAATCATAGGAAAACTGTCAATTTATGTTTAGCTATAAATAAAAGGCGATTCTGGCCATGTTAGATATAAAAATTAATTGTTTTGGACAGGAAAACAATTAATTGTTTTAACTCTGTTGCTGAAATGTAAATAGCACAATTAAAATATAATCAAATACACAATGTGGGAATTATTTAATTAGTTTTCAACCTTCAAAACGTTCTATTTTAGTTACTGTTTAAAATTATTTTCATATTATGCAAGGTGTTGCAAAAATATAAAAAATATCGAAGTTGTATTTCTTTAAATAGAACCCCTGTATTATTACATTTTTGTATTCCCCGATAAAAATAAGTGCCTGCTTTAATAAGGTTTATAATAATTTGAATTTTGTGAAAATCTAACTTAATTTTCATGTTCCGAATATTAAGAAGTATTTAAGTTATGTAAGTGAGATTTACAGTGAAGAGTAACAATAAACCATATTTCATAATTCAATTATAATAAACGTTGTGTTTCTTTAAATGGAACCTCGTATATATTATTTTTTGGATTATCTCATTGAAAGAAGTGTCTGTTTTAATAAGGTTTATAATACATAAAGCTCAAGGTTCTTAAATAATTTCAATTTTGTGAAAATCTAACCTAATTTTTATGTTTTAAATTTCAAATATCTAAGAAGTGTTGTTTTTTGTTGTGTAAGTGAGATTTACAGTGAAGAGTAACAATAGAGCATATTTTATAATGCAATTATAATAAACTTGCTATCTTATATGGGGTGTACAAAAATTTAAACCAATCAAATAAGAACTTTAGGTAGCTATAATTTGATTATTTTAAATAAAACGTCATATTTTTTTTTACTTACCAGCAAATGTACTTTTTAATTACCTACGCAATGGTAATTAAAAAGTTAACGCATGCGCGCCTTCCTTATTTCCTTATCACTTGAAAATTACTGTATTTAAATTATGACTGTAATTTTCCAAATTGTAAGAAATTTTAAGCTTTTCCTAAGAAATGTTAATATTACACTGTTAGAGATTTTTTTCCAAGAAACAGAAATTTTCCTATAATACTCACGTAAAATACTTGTATTATGGGAAAATTTCTAACACATCGACATTTTCTTTAAGTTTCTGTACATTTATCCCATTCAGTGCGGAAAATTATCAAAAAGTGATTTTTGCCAAGAAAAAATACCTACATTTATTAGTGTTTTTGCTATAGTGTTTTTTTATATAACATTTCCAGTTTCTTTAAACTGGTTTAATAATACCTGAAAAACGCCTGATTAAGATGATTTGTTTCAGGAAAAATTTGAGCATAAACTGGAGACGCTAATACACATTTGGACCTTCTCCATTAAGCATAATAATCATAGATATCAATGGCTCTTCTTTTGGGTATGTTATCTTGACCAAGCAACACAATAACGATATTCAAATAACAACGAACTGAAGTTAAAAAGTACATTTGCTGATTATTTAAAAAATATTACGTTTTTTTAAATTAAGCAAGTTATTTAAGATTCTTATTTGGTTAGTTTCAATTTTTGTACAACCTGTATAAGATGGCAAGTTTATTATACTTCATTGAATTATAAAATACAGCCCAAATAAACTTTCAGGGTTGTCTATACCTAAATTGCGTTTTTGACGTAATAGTTGTTGAAAATTATGGTCGCTAAATAAATAATTAGTGCCAAATAACCAACTATTTTAGGCATACAGAGGAATAATATCATGCGTGTTTGACTTCTGACTTGTATTAATAACAACGTGGAAGTGGAAGTATTGACAATGTGGATTCCTCTCACGCGTTCCGTGTAATAATAGCCGGCAGGTAAGTTTTTGTATGTACTTACCGAATTTAGGGCGCTCAAAGATAGGACGGTTAACCGCAGTCACGAATTTCGTGTGTGCATAAGATATAAGATAGGTCCTTCCTTACGATATTCGGTAATTGAAAATTCATTGTATGGATAAATAGAATAGATAGTTCTTCCGTATTATTATTAGAAAATGAATAATGGCGTATTGCATGAAGAAAAATAATAGGTGTCCATTTAAATATTAGGTACACGAAGATCATTTACAAAGCAAAAAGTATAATGCAATTGATATTTCGTGTACGAAATAGATACATTAAAAGAAAAATAATACAATAAAGTAAAATTAGTTTAAAACTGAGGAATGACTAAATCATAAAAAGTAGGTGTTTGTAAGTTTTAAATATACCTATTTAATATAAAAATATCATTAAGATTTACATAAGAAGGAATATGTAAGAGCCGCGTTTCGCTAAGTTTTCGTTAATTTCTTGGGAATCGTCGCCTTGTCTTATTTTAATCTTTTAATAGGCATCTGTGGACATCTATTTTCAATTCTGAAAGCATTTTAAATGCAATCCTCATTTAATAAACAGTTCTCTTTATTATCAGAATTTCAGCCATTTGGATATTAAAATATCGTAGTTTTACTTCTGTCTAGTAGAGCGCGCTAAATGCGTCATTCAGCCATCATATTTGAATACCGTTTTTTTTTTAAATTAATTTCATTTACAGTAAGTGAAAAAAATGATGTTAAAGTTAATTGTTTGTAAAGCAGTAAAACTTGAAGTGATGTTTCGTCTTATAATTTTCTTTTATATCGAGTTCGAACAAGTGGTAATTTTACTCTTTATTCAGAGATGGCGCATTTCAAACTTTTGCCTGCTTGATGAATGTTACTTTCATTGCTTTCAATAAAGATATAACAAACATAATTACGTATGTAAGCGTTACTTGATCGATTGATAATTATTATAAATAAATTGAATTGAATTTAAAAGATTTATATTCTGTCATATAATACATTTTGTGAAGACTTGTTGGAAATGGAAAATAGCAAACAAATTACTCGAGAAGAAGAGTAATTTAAAGATCTTTTAAAAAAAGATTTAAGAAAATATTAATAGCAGGAAAATTAGAATAAAAGTTTATTCACCATTTTGTAATACATTCGTTTATTTATTCACATTTTCTTAATTGAAATTATTAAGTTAATTAGTATAAAAAGCCTGATCAAGATAGATAGCCGCAGACTTGAATAGTGGACAAAACATTTTTTCTAATATTCTATTGTTATCTTTCCTACGTCTCTTTTCCATCGTCCTCTACACTAGTATCCTTCATGAATATTTAATTTGTTTTTAAATCAAGTTTCCATAAAATCTCACATGCAATAAAATACGAGTTTTTCCAATTCCCGCTGAAGAACTGTTAACGCATACTTAATAAATTCAAATTGATGTTTTAGCGTTAATAAATATATTTTTTTAAGTAATAAATTTGTAATGCATCAAAAACAAATAATAAAACCGGATGTTTCAATGTACACGGATGAGATTGCATAATAGACCACAATTTCCAACTTTAATCGTGTTTTTTATAATGATTTTAGATATTCTACTTAAATAATATACGAGAAAATAATTTTTTAATACCATTTAGAAAAACTTGGTAACATATATATATTCTAGGTAGTGTTTCGAGTTTTGGATGTAGATAGTTTGTATAACCAACCATCTTCCCTATAAAACTATTAATAAAAAAGTTTCTCATAGCCTCTAACTTAACCAGACGCCGTATTACATAATATTTTTCAATAAATTTCTTTATTTGTTTTAACTGTGTGAATTTAGTTGAAATTTTTACTCGCACCAGTGGCGTAGATAGATAAAGAAATGAAAATATTTGAAAGCATTCAAATAATGTAATTTGTTTTAACATCAAAGTAAAGTGTTTTTATGGCCAATATTAGAAGCACTAGAATAAAAATAAATATAGCAGCTTTTTAATATAGATCACTTCCACTAAAAACTTTTTTCTCAAAATAAATTTTCAGTCTGCCACACAGGCCTTATTAAACTTTAATTTACTCTGCAAGAAATAAAGTGATATACCATGAAGCAAAGTCTGCAATATAAAATGGATAATTACGACTGCATCTTTACTAGCTTGTCATTGCAAAATTCTAAAAGCAGCCCACTGAACATGAAATGTGTATGAAACATTTCTTTTTCCCCGTGTTGTTTTGTGTAAATATGTATTGACAGGCACACAACAATGTTTTGTTTACTATGAATTTTGAATTATGATTTTGTCATTTATTAAACAAACAAATTATTTATAATTTACACTATTTACAATTTATATTTTTATATATATACATGAAAAAGTTTTCGAAATTAAGACGAAACGTCGTTGTTAACGTACATTTCCATGTTTTTATGACCTAAAAACCAAGAAAAAAGAAGAAATTAATACCCAATTCCTATTTTGTTGTGATTGTTGCAAGCTTTAATCAAGGTTTGTACAGGCTTTCTCTAAAGCTTGGCTGAACATTGACATTCTAACCCTTGTCAAATGCTTTTACATGCAAGCTTATGAGAACCTTGTCGTATGCTTTTACAGACAAGCTTATGAAAAACCTTGTCCTGTATCAACTAGCAACCTTGTCATAACCTTGCAGCAAGCTTACACCCTTGTCCATGACAAGCTTACCGACAAGCTTTTTTTCCTTGTCGAGACAACCTTAAAAAAGCTTGTGTAAACCTTAAATTGTTATCTGGGAAGATATCTTGGAAATTAATGAGTTTAGCGCTAGCTAAGTTGTAACTTATCTTTTTAAAATTTATTGGCGCTTTTAGAAATAATATTGGGGGTATGGTATTTAAGAAAAGAAAGTTGGAGGCTGTTGCAAGGTTACGAAACACCCTGTATAAATCCTGATAATTTTGTGTTATAGAAAAACTATAATCCTGCAACAATTTATAAATTTCTTTTTCCTATCTGTCACTGTTTATGAGTTATAGAGGAATTTCCTGCTGATGAAACACCCTATATTATACTTGCTAAATCAAAACCAGATCAAAACATCGCCCACGTTCTACAGTAGGAGTCTATAAAGATGGTACAGTCAAACTCGGATATAACGTACCCTAGATATAGCGAACGCTCGGTGATAACGAACAAAAACAATTTCCCCGATCAAATATCCTATGCTCGAAATATATTTTGTGCTTGCTTATAACGAACTCGTTTGTAGCGCTTTTAAAGTTCAAGTTGTTAAGAGAAATATCTGCAATGACGCTTGGATATAACGAACCATACCCTTATCGCGACGGTTATTCTTCGGTAATTCCCCGTTGTATATGTATAGGTACATCGTAGGATCGATAATATTCCCAAATGTTATTCTTGCTTTAGTTGTAGTCTAACTGTGATCTGATATCACAACTACTAGATGCTAACGTTTATACATACATAAATAATAATGGTGAAACGAAAAGTGTAAACGATAAAAGAAAAATTATCTATTATTTCGGAATTAAAAGCAGGGCGTTCAACTTCAGGTATAAGCCGGCAATTTAATTTACCAAAATCAACAGTGTCCACAATTAAAAAAAAATAAAGAAAAGTTAAAAGGAGCAATCAATTTAAATGTTAGTAAATTAAGAAGAATTAGAAAACCTATAAGAAAAGACGTGGATAATGGTTTAAGAAGATGGTTTAGCTACCAAAGAAATCAACGTGCATCGATTACTGGAGAAATGTTAAAATTAAAAGCAGAAAAGTTAGGAAAACTCCAGAATACTAATTTTACTTGTAGCAGAGGCTGGATAGACAGATTTAAAAAAAGATATAATATCGTTGCTGGAAAAATACATGGCGAAGCCGCAAGTGTGTCAAAGCAAACTGTTAGCTCCTGGATTAAAGACATTTGGCCGAATTTAAGAAGAGGATATGAAGATGTTGATATCTTTAACGCAGAGGAAACAGGACTATTTTACAGAGTAACACCTGATAAAACTTTAAAACATCAAGGGGAAAAATGTGTTGGCGGTAAGCATAGTAAAGAACGCATAACCGTATTAGTGTGTGCAAACATGACCGGATCGGAAAAGCGAAAGCTATTAGTTGTGGGAAAGTCGAGGACTCCTAGATGTTTTAAAAATTGTAATCAATTACCCGTTTCTTATGCATCAAACAAAAGTGCATGGATGACGTCTGTATTGTTTGAAAATGAGCTAAGACAATGGGACAAGGAATTAAAAAACAAAAATAGAAAAAATTATTAATAGTGGATAATTGCCCAGCGCATCCCCATATAGAAAATTTAAAATTCATTAAGCTGGTCTTCCTACCTCCTTGTACTACAGCAATACTACAACCGATGGATCAAGGAGCAATTTACTGCCTGAAATCACATTACAAAAGAATTCTTTTGACTCGGTTATTTAACTGCCTTGAAAATAAAGAGAATTTAAACATTTCATTACTAGACGCTATAGTAATGATCAATACTGCTTGGACGCGAGTAACTTCAAAAACTATTGAAAACTGTTTCCGCCATGCTGGTTTTCTGCATAATGCGTTATTTGATGAGAATGATGATCTTCCGTTATCACAATGGATTTTAAAATATGCTGGTGATGAAGATGATGATAACCTTCCTCGTTCAACGTGGATAGATAGAAATAACATTAAAAATCCATTTAACAATGAAGATTTGACCAGATATACAAATGTTGACAGCGAATTAATAACTACTGAAGCTCCATCTGATGCAGAACTAATGACAAATTCTTTTGAAGATGATTTACAAGAGGTCATGGAAGATTCAGATATGGAAGAAAACGCAGCGAGACTACCTACCATTGGAGAAGTGTATAATGCCTTGAATGTTTTATCAACTTATATTACCCTTACAGATGTAGATCATAGTATAAAAGGCATGTTTAATCTGTTACAAAGTAAGATTGAAAAAGATATGTTAACAAAAAAATCTACTCAATTAAATATCACGAATTATTTTTTGTCTAAATGATGTTTTTTAATACTACAGTTATACTTTCTTAATGTAAGTATGTATTTACTATGTTTATTTAGTTCTATGTGAAAATTAAATATGTTTATATGAATTAAACTCTAGTGAATATTATTTTAAATACAAAGTATGAAAAATACTAAAAATCGTTTATAACGAACACTTGCTTTGAACGAACAATTTTTTCTCCTTTTGCGCGTTCGATATAACCGAGTTCTACTGTATTTCGGTGCTGTCATTTAGTTTAAAATTATTTTTGGGAAATTGTTTCCTTTTGTCATTGTTTTGTGAAAAAGTAATAGATTGCTAGGAAATGTGTCTCTTTCTCTCACTGTATTGGTTAATGTATAACTAAAAAAGATAAACGTAATAATAACACTGCTCCAAACTTATATATTGATTGAATCTAAAATCCTGAATCAGTTGCTGAAGTTAGGTTAAGTCATTTACATGTTAGTTAAAATCGCTAAAATTTCTGCTCGACAAGCAGACCGCAAGAATTTTCGTTGTATGGTCATTCGATGTTATACAAACTACCGCATGTAAGCGAATGTTAGATATATTAGCGCATATTAGGCACGGTTTCGTAGCTTCGCTCTCAGTATAGTTGCACGATAGGCAACTTCAGTTGAACTCACCTGCACTAAAAAGTTCTTTTTGCGAACTGAGTGCAAATAAGTCGAAAACTCTATTAGTTACACATCTAACAGAGATGTGTACAATATACAAATGTATTTTATATAAAATATATCTGCCTGGAAGAAAACAGTATTAGAGCGCAGACTGTTCACACAATGTTAAATTTAACTGGCGAAATTAAGTTGTTAATGCTGTCATTGATATTCGAATTGAAGCTAATAGAATTTTATAGGAATTAATTTGAGCAATAGAGAACAACTCGGAATTTCAATAGATGTCTACAATTGACAAACTCAATTTGCAATTTATACTCCATTAACTAGTATTAATCCCACGGGATGATATTTTCCACTGAAGGAAAGTACCTTTCGCGTGACCAACGTCCGTTATTCACTTATCTACCTATCCGCGTCTGCATCGAACATAAATCCTCGATGACATCACAATGGCAGAGTCACGCGACCACTCATAACGTATTCATAGGAGGTCGCCCCAATTTAACTTAATTCGAAGAGACGCTAGGTTAGAGATTAAATTGCCATCCCGTATCAATTTGCCTCAAGTAGAATGTGAGAGCCTCTCCGGCTGCAAGCTCGCTAGTAATTAACAATCTATGGTGCATCAATTTGCTATAGGTAGGCTATATATGCGTACAGTCACGGAGCCTTCATTTATTGGTATGTATGTAAATGTGTGCTAATCCCTATTAGATGCCGTCTAGGTGAAGAGATAATTCTCGTGTGTTAGTCGTGCCGTGTTCTGCCTATTTCCGCGAGCACGAATATGACCGACTGATGTGGTAAAGCTATGCGCTTTACCGTTAAATTTCCACATAGGATGAGCTGTGAGAGTAGTGTATGTAGGTGGTTTCGCATATACGTCAAATTTACGGTGTTTATTGCCTACAGGCATTTTGCGGCACCATATTTCCTCGCGTGGTAGATTTCGAAGATCACGCGATTAAATTTACAGTCACCAAATCGTGTTTTATCTTAATATATAGTACGATGAACAGTGAGTATTATTGATTATATTTATTGCATATTACAAAATTAGATATGTCACTGTAGTAAGTACTTATTTTTTCTTGATATTTTGTTATCTAAACGAACCGAGTTGGTTGATTTTCTATGTAAGAGATATAGCAACATTTACTTATGTTTAAAGTTATTTTTTTTTTGGAGCATCAACTAATCAAATAGTAAATGAAATTCAAAATACAAGAATACATTTTAGTATCATCACCATAAGCAATACGGAACAAAGATATTATGCAGAAGATTATTAATATACAAAATAAAAAAGTAGAGGTCCTAGGTTCGATCCTTACGGAACGCTTCAATATAGAAAGGAATTGAAAACATTTATATCCATTATAGTGTAAATCATTATATCTGCTTCTTAAATAAGATTCTATTAATTTCAGTAGAGGAGTAGTAAGCCCAAAGGAAGACAATTTCTGAGGTAGGATACCGTCAATGCTGTCGAATAATATCATATGTATTTGAGGCTGCTTGTCCAGTTCCTGACAGATAACTTCAAACCAAGCCATGTTGGTAAGGTGAAATACAAGATATGGGGGTCTTTATACAAGTGGCTGAACAAAATATTTTCATAAACTTTGGCAAAATTCGATAAAATTGATATAGCTTTATAAACTTGCAAATCTCTGATTTTTCACCTTTTCTTTTTAATATTCGGAACAGTCCAACATTTTGCTATAATTTGGGAAAGTTAACCTAGTCAATGACAAATTAATGATTTGGTTAACAAAGAAAGGTTTAGCAAAACTAGCTGTAGCGTCATATATAAGAAATGGTAGATTCACATTATCACCTGCAGTATTGCTATCAGTGAAAGAAGATATAATTGGTACACACAAAAAATACATTATGAATCTGAATATTTTTATTTATTAAAAAATCGAAACTTAATATATATTTATATGAACTAAATCTTGTTGGTTAGAACATAAGAGTAAATTCTCTGAAAACACAATATATTCTTAGAACAAATAATATAAATATTTGCATTGAAGTATACTTCCTCCAAATGAACATTGTTATTGTTGTAAGGAATAAATCTATGCAATCATAGTGAGAAAGTCTGTAGATTCAAAACAAAATCCCTTATACGTTTGGTATAATGAATTACTATATAAAATTATTAAATGTTTTGTACTGAAAACACGAAATATCAAATTGAAATTACCATAATATTGAAACAGTTGAAACGAGTTTTACCCCATCATTTATTGCACTAAAACTTATTTGTCATTGGCTCCCTCTTTTTTAAGAGGGTTTAGGGAGTTTTGCATATACATACGCTTTACTTGACGTCACTTTTTGATTGACCAGCGAACAGTGTTGTTGGTTGTGAGTGTAAGTAAATCTAAATGGATACCCCAGCCGTTTCACAGCTACTTAGAGAATGGGGTGGAATGGGACTGACGCACAGATGCTACCATTAAAATATTCGAAGGTAAATACGTACGTGTTATCTAATATTAAAGGATTACTGGTTTAAAAAACTTCAAAATAATACTTAGAGTCAGCGCCATTGTGTTGATAATACATGAGCATGGTAGGTGTGTACATTAACAAACATATGTAGGTATTTACTGGTTATTAGTTTTCGGTAGCTAATAGCAGCAAATTATTATAGCGATTGAAATTATATCAGCAACCAACCCCGACTAGATACCAGGCCCAGACATTGGGTTAGAAGTATCCCGAGAACACCGGTCGCAACGACGGATACGCATAGCATCTATACCTCTACGCATCAATATCCCGTGCGCACTCCTGGAGTACCCCGATACGTTACCTTCTCCCAAAAATTGTAAATTGTAATACTATAAAGTATGACAGTAAATTTATTTAATTACATAATATTTCTTTATTTATTAATTTTCCCCTACCGAGGTTTTTTGGTGTTACAGACACAAAATTAGGAGGTAATTATTACCCTTGAATAGTAGAAATGCTTAGATTAAGCAGGTAAGTATTATCAGTTCAATATACCTATATTTTGGAAGCAAATAATGACAATACTTCAAATAATACTTTTATATATTTCTATCAAAATGGACATAAATTATTAAGGCATAAATATGATAGTTTCCAGTTGAGCAGTTGAGAAAATCTATTTACTCAAATCTAAAATAATTATTCTTGTGGTGAAAATATTATATGTTCGTAATGGTTTAAGTATATTGATCATATTTGAACTAAAAAATTGTTTCGTCTAACAAATTCACGAGTTTGGAAAACTGAACAAATTTTATTCTCAATATAAATACATCATCTTCTTGCTTATATAGGAAGTTATGTTATATTCAATGTGATGCATTTATATTCAAATTGAGCACACCTTTTGAAACAGCAAGAAGGGGTTTTTCTGTGGAGGTAGCCACTGAAACTGCTTTTGAGCATTTTTCAACTACTACGTGTCCAGGTCGATTTTTTTTAACTCCATGCCAGTTTCGTCTTTATAAAGACACAACCTGGTACATAAAGCATTTCGTTATCACCCAGGATTTTTCCTAAAAGCTTAAAGTAAATATCAACTTCTGGCCGATTCATTGTCTGACTTCTATCTAAAAAATCTGATTTTCTTCTCCTTCAGTTGTATCCAGTTATATCCAGATTTTTTCAGTGATTTTGTTAAATCTGTGCGTAATGTTTAAGGAATCTGATTTTCTCAGAGTAGTGTTCCTCGTGAACGAGAAATAGGTTCATGAAAAAATATAATTTGTCCTGATAAAATTACATCTGGAAACTAATATTCCCAAATAAATTGTAATTTCCTTGGTAAAATTACGCCTTTAAATTAATATTCTCAAATACAGTGTAATAGCCTCAGGTCAGATTTACCAAATCTCCAATAAATTTTACTATATGCATGTAATATTCTGCTAGTTTCTGAAAAATCATCCATACGTGCAAATTTATTTCAAAAATAAGAGGTAGCCCAGTGGCCTCCTATTTTTGACAGAATAATTTCATTCTATTTTGCTTTTAGAATAAGAAAATTCCAAAGCTCATGTCCAATATGATACAAACGTTTTAAAACTGGCAATATCCGGATGTACGGGTCTGAATTCTATTAAATAACAAAACAAATAAGTTAAAAATAAATAAGTTTGTTTTGAACATATTTACGCAAATATTATCTACATGTGTTATTAAGTGTATCACCTTGTTTTAAATATCTCGCATATTTTACACATAGCCTCGTCCACTGTATCAAAGGTTTTTCGTTAATGAATCTAAGTTTGTTTTGTATTCACATCAAACCATCAGTAGTTCCTTCCAACGTCACAATCATTACTAATGTTACAAGGAAGACAATTCACAAAGACGCCTTCTTATAAAGGAAATTGTCATTTTGAATAGAATAACTGCAAAATAACGGGTATACCTAACCTCACATACTTAACCTAAAACTAAAAATTGGAAATATCCGTAGCGGATATAATTCCGGGCAATTTCCCGAAATTAAAACCATTATAAACTTTAACGACGAGATAGCTTCTATTGTGTGTGTTGACATCACTGTGTTATGGCATATAATTATACCCTATAATCATCCACACTGAAGAAGCGAGATGTGCAATTTCGCGAGCAGGAAACATACACTACGGTCCATGAAAATTTTGCCAAGGGAGAAAGTTTTGCAAATACCTTAATATAATAAGTTTTATTGCTTAAAATTGTCATAATCTTAATGTGTATTCGTCCTAATTACACTTGCAGCTTAAATAAACAAAGTATTAGGCACAGAAAATTTTATTAAATATTTTAGGATACCCAACACAAAATCGCATTGGCACCGAATTAATTTGTTGACACGTCTATGATTTGATGGCATTCAATCTCTCTCTTTTAGGGGTTCTTTATTTGGATTTTAGTTTCTTTCAATGTTATTGTAACAAGTCGTGAGTAAAAGCACTTGAAATGCCCCGCGATTAATGGAAAGGTATTGCTAAACCCTCTAGCATAATAACTTTACTCGGAGAAAGTTATGCCAGTAGGCAAATCGGTGAAAGACTGAATCTACCGACGAAAGCAGCAAAATACACCATTCGCCGATATCAAGAAACAGGCACAGATCGTCTTTTACAACTGTTAAGTTTGAAATAGTAGAAAAACGTCATCAGAAATAACTGGCGAATTCAACGTCAGTATCCAATATCAGTTACCATGATCGAACGCATGTTGGCAAGCAGCAAACCATTGTTACGCCGAGGTAACCCATTAAAGAAGCTACAGTGGCCTCAAGAATATCGGGACTAGATCGTGGAACAGTAGCAGAATGTGTTATGGACCGATGAATCGATATCCAAAGTGTTTGGTCAAAGTAGGACAGTGTTTGTGAGACGGCCCGCTAATGAAAGATTGATTCCTGAATGTGTTGTACCAACGATTAAATACGGTGGGGGTTCAGTTACAGTTTGGGGGTTGTTTTTCGAACTCGAGAAGAGGAACATTACATCGAATCGAAGGGATAATGCGGAAAGAACAATACCAGGAGATAGAACTTTATGTCATTTCTTCTGGGTTGCGACCAGTTGGTGAGAACTTCATCCTTATGCATGACAGCGATCTGAAGTACACAGACACAACATTATAGCGTGAACAAAATGACGCGAGTATTTTACAAATTATGGTGTGACCTCCGCAAAGTCTCGACTTCGACCCTATTGAGCTGCTGTGGAATGACCTAGACAGAAGGGTGCGAATTGTTGGCCCTATACTTCAAAAGAATAATTCTGAAACGTTCTACAACAAGAATGGACCAACACCTCGATTCCTAACAAAATTAATCGCAAAGATGCCGTGGTTTATGCGAACAGTGATCAATGCCAAGGATGGATATTTCGATGAAGATGATGCGTAATGGATGGAAGAATTTGCGTAATTTGAATGTTCTGAAAAATAAATCGCGTACGGTTCCTGCACATCTTTCTGATGTTGAAACAATTAATTTACATTTTGTTAATTCATCTAAGAAATCATTATCACCAGATATTGCTTTGATTGATTTTTATAGTTCTAATGTTAAAAATGAATTGATTAATATTTTATAATTCGCAACTGTTGATGAAAATACTATCTGTAAATTATTGCTTTCAATTAAAACCAAATCCATTGGGAATGACCAATTAAGCGCATACATGATACGTTTATGTTTATCGCGTTTGCTACCAATACTTACACGTATAGTTAATTACTGTATTATTCATTCAGTTTTGCCCAAATTGTGGAAATACGCTCATGTGGTTTCGCCTACCTAACACTACGAAACCGCTTTCCAAAGTACTTGAGAAAGGGTTGGATATGCAGATTAGGCGAGATTTACATACTAATAACTTTAACCCTTCGTTGCAATCTAGTTTTAGAGCTGGTCATAGTTGTGCAACGGCCCTTTCAAACGTGGCTAATGATATTTTCTTTGGTGTAAAAGAGGGGCAAACTGTAGCCTAGGTATTACTTGATTTTTTCAAGGCATTTGATAACATAAATTTTAACACGTTACTGTCTACGTTACATTACAGAGGGTTTGGTAAAAATGCTATTACACTTTTTTACAATTATTTACATGGTGCCGCAGTGATCCATCTTGGGTCGTCTGTTGTATACCATATATACGCAATGGCGGCTCGTGGGTTATGAAAGAGAGTGGGCACAAAATAAGAACTTGCCTATTTTTTGTACATAAAATCCATTCTCTATTTTTCATGCTGGAAAAACGTCTATGATTTATTGTAAAAATGCGTTCAGTCGATCTTCTGACATTGTGCTTCTCAGAAAAGTCTTAATGCGTTTGAGGGTGAAAAAACATGTTCACATTCTGCTGTCGACATGGGGGTTGTACAAATAATATCCAACAGTTTATATGTTTCCGTCAAAACTTTTTTAAGTTGTTGTGTGTTATGAACACTAAAAGTGGCAAAACACCACCTACATCTGCGTCACACATGTCCTCGCGCTCATAAATTACTGAAAGTTCACTTTTCAATTCTACACTGTCCAACATAGGATAAGATTTCACATTTTTTTATACACATAATTAACCGACGCAAAATATGACGATTTTTTCCCACATCTTCTCTGTACTTAATTTTATGTCGCAAATAAGCACTGTCTAACTATTCACGTATATCCACTTTACCTAGAACATTAAAATCCACACATGCATTCATATGAGAAACGGAATTTTCGTGTTTTTTGTGTTTATTCCACGCACTGACCTCTTTCTTAAAAATTAAACAGATAAACAAAATAGTTTATTTGTTAGTGAACATCCGACATCCTCATTTTTTATTAATATTCTATTGTAAGTTCAAGTTTTACTGTGGAGTGTAGTTTATTTGAAAATCAGAATAGACCTTCCTTTCTCCATAATTAAAAGTTTTTCCTCAAATGAGAGCGGATTTTTTTTTAAGATTTTGCATTCAATTAACTTCCATCATTAATAATAAACGTCACTGCAAGCCTTTGAAATCACACATGCGCGGTACGTGTTGAAAACGATGCAGTCGCAACGAATGCAAGACGTTAACTGGAGACACAGCATTGCGTGCCCCAAAGCGACCGTATAAGCGCATATAGTGAAGATAAACGGAGCCGTCCGATTCATACTCGAAATAGGTACATCGGAAAGAGTGCCCCGAGACATAGTTCGCTTTGCATATGCGCTAGCGTCTGCGGTGGGGAAGGAAACTTTGATACCATCGTTATAAAAATAATAAAATAAAATAATGCACTGAATTACATGCGAATTTCTCTCTGTATTTATCTTGGTGATTGAGTGGGCCGTGCCCTTGTGCCCTTTAGTACTGCAATTTTCACTTTTACGCTGATGATACTCAGATATTTAAATCTTTTAACGTATCTGATACTTTTGCAGCTTCCGACAAATAAACCAGGATCTGCGAAGATTAGTTGAATATTCGCATAAGTTATGTTTGCGGATCAATCCTTCAAAATCTAGTGTGATGATATTTAGCAAAAAGGTTCATTCAATTACCATTATTATACTTTTTTTTTATTTTTTGTTAGATTGTAATAATTTTTATCGTTAAGAATAATAAATTTCTTAAACATTAAATTAGTTACTTGGTCAAACCCCCGTGGACGGTAGTGTATGTACTTCCTGCAGAAATTCGATGCGGCACAATTTTCTCTCTGCTGCAATAAGACCATGTGATTTCTTTGATCGCAAGAGTCCAATCAACGCTGTAAAAGAAAGCGACACAAAGATTATTCCGCACGACGATGAAAGTTTTCAGTATAAATACGTTCAAAAGCACCGCGTAGTTTTAATAGGAGGTAGAATTATATTTAATGTAATTTACGGCGCCTACAAATGAATTGAAACAAAATACATATTTACTTTTCGCTGCGGAAAATAATAAATCTTACTTAAGAGTTGTACAAACGGATAGAAATGAAACGCTTCATTTGACAATTCGTGAAAGTTTGAATTATTAATTTAAATATACAATTGCTAAGGGAATAACTAAGCTACAGTTAAATTATTTTTATTTGGAATATATTACAAGTATGACGTGAATTTATAATTGATTACTAGATAAATAAATTAATAATAATAAAAACTAGGAATATACGCTACCGTATATTGGTTTCTAGAACGTTAAGAATGTCTTGTCTAGCAGAATATTTTAATTAAAACAGCTTTAAGACCAGTACCAATTCCAAGAGAATCCTGTATAAATAAGGCAGATGTACAACACCTTATTCACTCGAAATTTATGACTTCATTTGTAATTCTTGGCCTACAACCTAACAGCAGCCACATAGCTCGTATAAGTTAGAGTTGAATATATTGCACGTGGTCTGATAAATAATCCAAAGAACCCAACAGAAATTATTGATGTGCAGGGTCGTTTCGCATCTAACCTAACTATAAAAAGATAAAAAAATCGCTAGGATAAAAAAATAGCGAGGAGCTCTTCAATCCCCCAATGACCGATAGCAATTTTGCGCGTTTAATTCCCTTTGCCTCATTCAAAGACCTTTTTACAAACGTTGGAAATTCACCTTTAGATACAGTAACGGATACCCTAATCTCATTCATTAATTAGCATAGATATACCTAGACGGAGGTGAAATTGTAAAGTCGAAGCGTTCAGATTGTGTAAGGAAGTATCTTTTGGGAGACGGCAGAAAGAAATTAATTAATTCGCGCTTGGCGTCGGACGAACCCGGAATTGATGTTATAAATTCCTTATAATTACGGAAAGAGTTCCTTTCTAGCTGTACGAATGGTAGAAGGAAAAGTATAGCCACTATTTTTAAGAGAAATGTGGCCGGAAATTTAATCAAAGGTTAATAAAGTAAATGGTATTTGCAGGTGCACATTTCGATCGCGTTTCATTAATTAAGAAATCATTTTTGAAATAGAACTCTGTTCCATTTTTCATAGAGATAATGAAGTCATATGTTTGATTTATAGGTTGGTTTGAATGAAAGTTTGTTGATCTACCAGACGATTCAGGTTTGTGATATCAAAAAATAAGCTAATCAAAAAAGCTTCTTAAAAAGAGCTCCTCAAAAAGGCTCCTAAAAACTCCTCAAAAAGCTCCTCAAACTAGCTCATCAAAAGCTCCTCAAAAAGCTCCAAAAAGAAACTCCCCAAAAAAGCTGCTCAAAAAAACTCCTCAAAGAAAGCTCCACAACAAAAGCTCCTCAAAAAATCTCCTCAATCTCCTCAAAAAAGCTCTTCAAAAAAGTTCATCAAAGAAACTCCTCAAAAAGGTTCTCTCAAAAAAAAGGGTGTCATAGGAAGATAACAGATAGAGATAGAAAATATAAGGAACGTTTGAGAAGTAAAAAATATTATTTTTCGTTGAAATCGTTGTTCAATAATTTGTGGGTAAAATAATATGACTGCCCAATGAAGCTAAGCCGCCTGGGTGGTTAGTTCGCATGTTCACTTTCACGCATTAGGCTGTGAAGCTGTTTCGATTCCAGGCCGAGGGGTTGATTTTTAATTGTGGAAAAAACTAGAGCTCTTCTCACATAGGACGTAAATCCGTAGGTTCCGTGGCATGTTAAAAATCCCTACCTCCGGGGTCGGCTATGTTTCACTGGGGATGGTACAATATTTCAAGCAGATCTCAGTGCCTAGAAGTGTTAACATGTATGTATTTCACAATTCGTAGCTTCGCCAAGCAACAAACAAACCCGATGAAGCTAAATGTAAATAGTGCGCACACAAGGGCATGTTAAGTCATTCGCTGCTTTTATCCACATATACATACAAGATTTTAGAAATGGAATTGAGAAAGTAACAGCCCTTCTCAGGGCTAGCCTTGTGATGATATAGAATCACTACCAAAACATTATAACATTATAAATATAAAAACAAAGATTTATTGGTGTATATTTATGATATTATTAATATTTGTTTATTATGTGCAAGCTTTATATTACTATTTTCAATATATTCATTAAAAATATTCTTTGTTTCTCTTATACGGACTTTTTTATAATAAATTAATCATTAGGCAGGTAACTTGAGACAGTGCATCTTCATCTTTATTGAAATTGACTCATGTTTTTGTCTCATTCACAATTTATAGTCCAAAATATTTGATTTACTCAATAACAACTTTATTCAAAACAACAAGTATACAAAACAAGAAAAAGCAATTGTAATCAGTCTGTATAAATGAAACAAACCTAACAGCAGCTGGTGTTGACGCTCTCCTCCTCGTCGCGAGATGGTGGAACTGCAGGGTCCCGTCCCGGACTATCGGTATTGAGAGCGCTGTGGTGTTTTAGTTTTTGTTCTTTCTCAGTTTAATGATTATTATTTGTTTGGATTCTTTTTTGATTCCTTTTTTAAACTGTGCGTGGTTTAATTGTTTAATCTCAGTTGGCAGTTTATTATATTGTTCAATAGCTTCTGTGTTCGGATTTTTTTTTATACTTATTGCTGACTATTCTTTCAGTTCTTATATGTGAATGTCTTCTTGTGTTGTGGTTATGTGTTTCTCTATTGTTTTTTAGTTTGGTGTTGGTTTTTATTAACCCGTTTTTCATCTTGCGTACTAAAATTAATTTTTTTAAGTTAGTTGTTTCATATTTAGTTCACGCGTTCTTACGTAAATTTCTAGTGTGGGTGTTCTTTTGTCTAGTCCATATAGTATTTTCAAAATCTTATTTTGTTGTCTTTGTAGCTTGTCTATATTTCTTTTTTGCAGTGTCACTCCACGCATTTATCATATAGCTCATGTGGGATGTGAAAAGAGAATGATATAATTATTTTTTCATATGCTCAGGTATTAGTCTTCTTATTTTGGTTATGCTGGCTATGGTTAGGATGTTTTTCTTTATTAGGTCTTTAATGTGACCGACCCATTTTAGGTTTTTTTGTATCGTTAATCCTAGGTATTTTGTTTGGGTGGTTTCCTGAATAATTTGGTTTTTTACTCTGATGTTGAAAGTAGGGGTTCGTCGTTTTTTGTAAAAACTATATATTTTGTTTTACTTTCGTTTATTGTTATGAGGTTATTAAAACACCATTCCTCTATTTTTGTAATATCCTCGTCTGTGTTTTGTTGCAATTTTTGATCGTTTTGGTTTGAATAGATTGGGCATATGTCGTCTGCGTATGCATAAATTTTCCCATGTGTTTTCGTAGCAAATATATCATTTGTGTACATTGTGTACAAAATCGGTGGTAGGTTTCCGCCTTGTGGGATTCTGTATTCTGCTGTTAGTTGGTCGCTTTCAGAGTTATTAGTGCTTGTGGTCTGGGTTCTGTTTGACAAATATGTTTGTATTAGATGTTTCTCTGTATTTGTTATGCCCAAGTTGTCTAGTTTTTCTATTAATTTTGGTTTTGATGTGGTGTCAAATGCCTTTTTCATATCAATTAGGATGATAACAACAGTATTATTTTCTGCTACCTTGGTTTTTATCCTATTTAACGGATCATTTGCAGCTGACGTTGTCCCCGATTTTTTTCTGAAAGGCGTATTGCCGTGTGTTTATTATATTGTTATTCGTCAAATATTCGCTAATTTGTAGTTGTATACTTTTTTCCAGTATTTTATTCAAAGTTGATAGTAAACATATTGGCCTATAATTTTCGGGTAAGAGCTTGTTTCCATTTTTATATATAGGTATTATTATGGACCTTTTTAGCTTTGTTGGGTATTGTCCGGTTTTTATGGTGTCATTGATTAGTTTGGTCAGTATAGGCGAAAGTTTATTTCTATTCTGTTTAATTATTTTTGCTGTAACTTTATCAAATCCTGGTGCTTTGTTATCTTTTAGATCTGTGATAGTTTTTTGCGTTTCTTCTTCTGTTGTTTCATCCAGTTTTAATTGTGTTTTTACTTCATCTGTTTTTGTCGTAATTGGGGTTTTTGTCTTTTCTTCTTCTCTCTCAATTTCTGGTATTTCCAGACTTTTTCCCTTTTTACTGTTTAGATTTGAGTTTATTAAATTCCATGTTTTCATGGTGTCCCCTTTGTGTTTTTCAAACTGTTTTTCGTAGTAATCTTTCTTCGAATTTTTCAGAGCACGAAGTGTTTTCTTCTAATTGTTTGGTATTAATTTCTGTAATTTTCGTTTTGTGGATGTTTTACAAGTCTTTTGTATAATTTGTTTCTATGGTTGATTTCTTTTAGTAATTTGTTATCTATCCACGGGCAGTCTTCTCTTCTTTTAATCATTTTCTCGTTTTTGTTTTGCTCTATTATTTGTTGCAGTAGAGTTGATAACTGTTCGAAGGATGTTACTTTGTTTTCATCAATTTTGTTTATTTCTGCTGTTATGTTTTGGTAGTTGGTTGTAATTGTTTTTAAATATTTATATTCTCTTATTGGTTTTGTTGTTTCCACCTTTGTTCTCACTGCATAGTGATCTAATATATCTGTTGGGATTATTTTCATAATAACTTTCTTTATGTTTGTTATGACGTGGTCTAAGATGGTGTGGTTGTCATTGGCATTTCTTCTAGTGTAGTATTCTTGGGATTTTTTGTTAACAATTTTATAATTATTTTCCTTGAAGATGTTCTCGTATTCTGTTGTAATATTGTCTTGAATTGCTATATTATGTTAAAGTCTCCCATTATTATGTGTTTTCTGTTTTTACTTAGGATATTGTTTTTTAACACAGATTCTAATGTTTTGAAATTTGATGTAGTATTTTTAAAATTGACAACAATTTTAAGTGTTTTGGTTATAGGAAATTTCAAAAGCGTCCCAGGTCGCCCGAATCTACCAAATGTAAGAACCAAAATAAAAAAGATACTCTTGAAAAATATTAAAATTTATAAATGCATGATGATTTATTCAGGTATAATAACGTTTCTCTCTTTATATGGGGACACTTTCATTTTCTAGTTATCGAAAGCGCAGTAATGACATATGACAATAGCAAACGCTCTCCAGGTATATACACATAAGAGAACAGCTAATTGAGCAACTACTATATTGTGTACATAGTTGTTCACAGCACTGTTTCCGCCAATCACTGATAAAGATCAGTGTTTGGTTAAAAAGTTAAGTGGTGAGCCAGTGGTGAATTTAATTTTATTAATTAATTTAAGATATTATAAATTACCTTATCACAAACATGGTTATGATCAAAGACCTCGTCAAAGAGTTAAATACTAACGGGTGACACTAATTTCACAAAAAAAAATGCATCGGCCGGGAATCGAACCCGGGCCGCCCGCGTGGCAGGCGAGCATTCTACCACTGAACCACCGATGCTGATACAAAACGCAAGTAATCGTAGCAGTTCTCCCATAAATAATTACATAGATTTTTAATATTTCAGCTCTAAAACACTTCTTAATTTAATCATTTATTTCTATCTTTGACCAATTGATTCTGGCTCACTCAAAGTAGACACTTCTCCAATTTAATACCTTATGGCACAAAATATGAATGGGTAAAATCAATTTAAAATTATAGGTATACAAATATAAAGCTTAACTAATAGAAGCGATCAAGTAGAAGTTGGAGACGTTACCGAAAGGACAATACTCTAGTTATACTGGGGATGGTACAGCCCGAGGTAAACAGTTGTGCACGCTTATTAAGTGCCCTTTGAACATCTCTGAACAATTTCAACCCTAAAGTTTCAGTCTAACTCAAACGTTACATGCAGACCCTTGTATCTCTACCATGTGGCGTATGTCTCTCCTGTTGTAATCTAGTAATATTAATTTAGAACACACATATTAAGCTTTACTAACGGTAGAAATTATATTAATAATCGTGATAAGTCACTTTGTCCTTATATTGCATTGATGCACAGTTACATGTTTTGTGTTCGTATGGTTAATTAAATAAAAAAAACTTAGTTTAATAAATATTTGGAAAAACATTGAATTATTTCGATGCTTATATTAATATTTAAGGCCACTATATATGTGTGTATCCTTATCTTATCTCAGGGTTTAATTAACTCATTGATGGTTAACGCGATATAATAATATACCTAATATGAAATTACAAAATACAAAATCATTGCCTTTAATGCAGACTTTCTTCTAGTAACTTTAACATACAACCATCAAAATAACCATAACGGAGTGGCGTCTCGTGACAATATTGAGTGGTGGGGCCAATCAATGGCTTTAGTCTTTAAACTGGACGTACAGTGAAATTCAAAACTGACGTCTCCATAAAATATCACCAGCGGAATTTCCAAAACTCTTGGAGCTTCAATGTTTTTGCGCTATAAAAAATGATATGATTCTATGTGTCTTCTTCTATGACGATAATTAATTTCCTGTTGCTTATTTTGTGCAGATAATAAATAAAAGAAAGATACTCATGCCATCGTCTATGGCATTTATTTATTACAAGTGATAGTTATTGCGGTTGTTCAATCATGGCCACCTAGTACCGACACATGGACTTGTAATGATTATGCTGCGACAGTTTTTCCGAAATATCTCCTAAAGTATTCATTTCAGCTAAAAACAGTTTAAAAATTCCTGCAAAATACTCAATAAAACAATTTAACATTCACTAACACAATTTTCTTTTGTATAAATCTAAGTATACGTAGCCTGCCAACTATGTTTTGACTCGCTAGTTAACTTCTTATAACTTGAGAAAACTTGTATGAAAATCGAATCGTCCTGAAAACAGGTTACTGCATACTCATTATACACATGTAAAATGTTGTAAAATCGCATATTCGACAGGTCCAATTTCAATATTTCATCGAGTATAGGACAGAGTAGTCGTCATCGTATCTGATTAGCTACGAAATATTATATATATAAACTATAAACTTTATTTGTAGGTGTATGTTTTGTTATAAGAACATATTTATGACGATAGGTATAGAGATAGTTTACAGGTTTTAATATGGTTTTTGATAAATAGTTGATACATATGCACATGTCCACAATTTGTTTTTATTTTTTTAACTATGTTCCACCAATTTGACCCTTTTGTAACTTTAACATGTAGTAGCTAGCCAGCGAACAAATAAGATATATTTTTTTGGTCACTTTGGGGGTTAGCATAAAACAATCACTTCCAAAAATATACTTTTCGTTTTTTTATAGTTTCCAATGTCACAAAAATTCTGAAAAAAATATATTATAATGAGTTCATAGATACTTGACTATCCATGAACTCATTTACACAGTTTAAATTTCATAAAGATATCTTCAATAGGTACTGAAAAAAACATGTTTACGTTAAGGATTGTCACCCCAATTTTTCCCTTACAATAAGGGTTAGGCATGTGAGATTAATTGTATGGCTATTTTATATGAAGAACAATAAAAACAAGGTAATAACCCTTCATCAGATGCGATGCAGGTTTCATATGCTTAGGGCAAGCAAATTGATTCTTTTCTATTTTTAATTTTTGAAAGGGTCCCGTTTCAAAAATTAACAATAGAAAAGAATCAATTTGCTTGCCCTAAAATACAGGTATTCCACGAACGGTTCATTAAAAGTTATGTTGTTCATTATTTACTTATATTTGAGATTTAACCAGTATCTGTTCGATTGGAACTATAAATGCAAATACCTTAACCAAAAATCACTTCCGGTTGACCGGAAATGGATGTCAACTTTCTTATTTTAAATAGAATGATATAATTTTTTATTCATTTTTGGATTCTACAACTATAAATACGTCGGTTTTTATTAGCTATTCCTATAGCTACATGTTGCCGTTTTTGAGTTATTTAAGTTTTTCTTTTTTTTTAGTCACAATCATTGCATCATTGAGAAATTATATCTCGTTAATACTGCAAGTAGAGACTCCAATTTGCTATGTTTATGAATGTAGATATTACTCCTAAGAAACGGTAAGCAACTTTACGTTCTAACATATAGTCTGTTTAACAAAAAGTCGTTCATATCTCAAATCTATTAAAGATAGGTTAGGGAATGCTCATATAAAGCGATAGGGGATGATATTTACTTCCTTATTCCGAATTAAAATACAGGGTGTTCTATTTAAAAAAAAAGAGTTTTCTGCATTTGAAAATATGTCACTTTGTTTCTTAGTTTTGAACACCCTGTATGTTAGAATCTAAAGTGTGCTTACCGTTTCTTAGAGTTATATCTACATCTTCATAACATAGGCATTTGGAGTCTCTACTTGCAGTAATAACCGAGATATTAATTTCTCAATGATGCAATGATTATGCCTAAAAAAAAAGAAAAATTAAATAACTGCAAAAATGGCAACATGTAGCTATAGGAATAGCTAATGAAACTGACGTTTTATAGTGTAGAATCCAAAAATGAATCAAAAAATTATTCATTCTATTTAAAATAAGAAGTTGACATCCATTTCCGTCAACCGGGAGTGATATTTTGGTTAGGTTTATTTTATATTTACTAGTTGAATCGAAACAGATACTGGTTCCAAAATCTCAAATATAAAGTAATAATAGAACATCATAAACTTTTAATGAACCAGTTACGTGGAATACCCGTATACTAATAAGGACACAATCTGTATAAAACTAAGGTGTGTATATGAAGATTATTTATTTATGCTACAAGTGTCTGGTCTTTCTGTTCTGTTGTTATAAATCATCGCTCTATACACGTTTAATATTATATAAATAGAACGTAAATAATAACATTTATCTGCACATTAGGAGCATCAGACACGAAAAAGGAAAAGAACAATCAAGTATCATCTATGTCAAAATTAGATTAAGCCTACTCATGAATTAACTGCCGATTTAATATTCGTTAATTTGCAAACTTATGACTGGATTGTCTCGTTTGCACGCGTATTACAGTCAAGGACAATTGCGGAACTGAAGTATTAAATGTAACAAGTACTAAATTACGGTAATGACTCGACAGATCAACCAACGTAAGATGGAATAAGCTATTATGGTATAACGCAATTGTTCTTTTGAAATACGAACCACAAGTAAACATTTAGATATACCCATCTAATTATATTTAATTAAAGTAAGCAATCCATTAGATATAGGAAAGCAAAACAATGAGTTGTTATACAAATAGGTTTTGAACACACAAATAAATCTAAAAGATATACAACAATGAATTTGTACCACAATTACATATGTACGTGATAAAAATAAGAATATACAGATTATTTTTAAAGACGTTAAATGCTGTACTACACATTATAATTAGAATAAATAAACTTTTTTACTATTGTTTGGAGTCATAAAATAAGATACCTTTGTGTTTCCTTTTCTTCCTTATAACATCCTACATTTCTTATTTTTAGACTAACGTCTTCAATATCAGTGGCAGCTTGTGACGTTATTGAGTGGTGAGGCCAATCTTTGGCCAGCCCCCTCTCCCTCTCCTCATTTTATTACTTTTACAAAGTTTTGAACCAGTTTAGCTCAGCTTACAGTACTTTATTACCTCGATTATTGCGAATTAAAATAATAACGACTCAAAAAAAGTAATGTAGACAAATTTAGAATAAATTTTTATTTGAAAATAAAAAATATTACATGGAGTTCTTATCGAGAATACTTAACATAACATAAATACTAAAATATTTCCTTCAGAATTGCATATATTTAGTATTTAAACTGCACGTACACACGGGCCACTTGTTTACATTCCCCCATCTAACTAACGCAAAACTAACAAATTAATGTATTTCTGCTTTTAACTGTAATAATTAGGAGTAATTTTCCCAAGAATTTTTTTTTCTCTCACGCAGGATTCGAACTAATTATCCTCCCGCTTGCCCGGGCGGGTGCTTTACCAATTAAGCTATTAGAGGACGAGGTTCGAGCGCTCTTACCGAACATATGTCCATATTAGATCTTGAAAGGCCGGCAGTACGGCAAATATGCAAAGATTGCAATGTATTTTTAATCGACGGACGCAGCGCGACAAAATTGTGATTATAATGTATATTATATTATATTTTGTCGTGCTGCGTCCGTCGATTAAAAATACATTGTCTTCTCGATTTAATTTATTTTAAAGTGTAGTTTGTCGTTTGCTATGTGTGTTGTTACGTTTTATACAATTTTATTTAATTTTACAATTCAATTTTTATTATTTTACTACACAAATTTTAAACTGTTTTATAATTTGGACCTGAAGATGTCCCTTAGCGGATGAAACCGGTAGTCGTCAATAAAGAATTTGTGAGAAATAGGACCATTTACATTGATTTCCCTACTACAATTTACTCACACAGAGTCAAAAATGGATTACATGAATCCCTCATAATATTTATTATTTCATTTCCATCATTTTTTTTACCGTAAGAAAGATATGATTGTTATTTTAATCTGGAATAGTTATTAATTTGCGCCCGATGTCATCCTAGAAAAATACTACATTTTATTACTATAATTAGTAAATATTATAGTATATTAAAAGACAAGTTTCATTTTGACGTTTCAAAGTACGAATTCAGAGTTTAAGAAACGAGTGGCGTAGCCACGAGTTTCTTAACTGAATGAGTGCTTTAATGTTAAATGAAACGTGTCTTTCATGCTATTTTTTGCAATTAGTTTTAAAATTTCTCTTTTTGTAAAAACAAAAAAGAGAAAAATTTGATAATCTAGGGTAATTTTGTGGCGGTTGTCACCAGTTGTCACCTTGGTTTGGCACAAGATTTAAATTGATAAATTAATTTAAAATTGACAAATTTTTGAAATTTGTTATATATTTATTACTAAAGTAACTATATTATAATATATTAATATGAGTTCCTACAACTTTTCATGCACTCCGCTGAATACGGCAAATTGCTGAAAAAAACCATTAATAATTTACTTCCAGAGAAATCGTACTAATATGTATCAAAAGCGATACAAAAATTTTTTTTGAAAAATGGTGCAAAGAAAAGAAAATTCTTCATGTGTCTTGAGAACGTCTTAACTTGCTTATTTTGAAATGCTACGTAAAGATTATAAATCGTCATCATTATGGTTGAATTATTCGATGTTAAGATCGTGTTTAAATGTCATAGAAATGTGGATATATCAAAATATAATGAGACTTCAAGTATTATTAAAACGGCTATCTAAGGTTTATCAGAAGGAAAAAAATCTAAAATTTTAGAAGAAGAAGATATTCATAGATTTTTGAAACAAGCGATGAAAAATATTACTTAGCTAATAAAGGTTAGTGTTGATTTTATTTCGTTACTTTTTTGTAAATTCTTTATATTCTAGGTTATTTTGATAATAGGATATAATGGAGCCTGTAGGCGAGAAGAATTAATTAATATATGTGTGGAAGATCTTCAAAACAATTCCGATTCCATTATAGTCAACATAACCTAAAACAAAAAAAACAATTTACCCAGAATGTTCGCAGTGACTGATGTAAAACTGCATCGAACTTATAAAAAAATATAATAATCTGCGGCCTAAAATCACTCACAAACCGTTTTTTTCTAACTTATCGTCATGGCTGCTTAATTAATAGCCCTATCGGTATTAACACCATGGAAATGTTCCTAAACAAATTGTCAGTTTTCTTCATTTACCAGATCCTCATCTCTTATACAGGACATTGTTTTAGAAGATCCAGTGCGACACATATAGCAAATACTGGAGGTGATATTTTTAACTATAAAACGATTAGTGGCTGGAAAAGCACGGCTGTTACTGAAGTTACGTTGCCTCTTCTATGAAAAATAAAATTAATATGTTGAAATATGTTTGCACAGGAAATAATGTGAATCTACCTGGAACTTCTTGGAAGGTTCACATTTGAGTACTCCAACAAAAGCAATATCACTATCGCAGAGAACGGTAATTTTCAACAGAATGTTTCTAACTGCACACGGTATCACTATCACTTCGAAAGATAATTCAAACGTTAATATAAATGTTTATAAAGTTGTACTATTTCAAAGATTAATTAAAAATATCAAATCTTACAATGAATTTTAATATAATAACCTCTTGCTTACAAAATGTCATATTGACATCTCCATTTCTGTTGCAATGTGACCAACTTAAAATAAATCTGCTTAAATGTTCCATTTCTATTACGCAACTAGTGCTGTAATAGACCCTATTACGGCCTAGTGGAATAAATGGTATGGTACGGCACTTAACTGCAAAAAAAATATTCTGAAACACAATTTTATTCGGAAAAGTGTTCTAAAAAACCGATAGTTCAGTTATGCGACCATTCTATATCATTGTGTTGTTTCTACTTTCAATAGCCGATTTTCGATGACCGTCTGACTCACACGCTTGCTTTAAATTTCCGTACCGTGATAGTGGCAGACACCCTTTCCCTACAGTGCCGAGCACTGACGTATACATTTCAATGTAATTTTTGCGTATGAACCAGCCACCCCTTCTTTCACTAGCTTCGCGCGGAGACCTACAAACCGCCTGAAATCGGAGCCGATCTGAATGTGTGGCTCCCCGCTTTCCGCTTGTCTGCATAAATAAATACAAAGCGTGTTTCGTCGCATCAAATCATGGGAATCCCCGCGCCGCGTTTGTTCTGTACTTAAATGTAAGTGTGTGTACGCGTATTTATCGGTATTTTTTTACAGAAAATAAAAGCTTTTTATTAATTAATTTGTGATTTACAGTGGTGAGGCTATGGCCCCGTGGCTTTAAGAGCACCAGTCACCACTGCTCAATATAATTTACACTTAACGTACAATGTGGAGGTGAAACACGTCGGGTTTAGTTTAAAAATGCATCTCAACATGTGCCATTCATTTTGTGAATTTCATTTGTTTTTTAGTTATGACGTCATTACAAAAAATAAATAAATAAATGACAATACCGATTTTTAGTAGTGTGAATAAATCATGAGGATGCATAACAAAAATTCCAATATTGAACTAAAGTGATTTTATATATCATTAAAATACTAAATAATATGAAATCTAACGTGTCATAAAATGATTCTATGCAATTTGTTCAAGGCTTTATTACATATTATTTATAGTTAATTGTATGGACTTTACTTATGGCATAATATTCTATTAAATTACTATGGCTAGTTTAACAGTTCATAATTCCTAATGTACCTACTGCTGTGTACTGAATGTACCAAAGAAATTGCAAAAAGAAAATTAAAATGAAAATTAAATCAGCTAGCTCAACGGATGAAAAATCTTTAAAGTGGCGCAAAAAAACAATTAAAATCTCAGGGTTACCCTGCAAATTAAAAAACTAATCAACGAAAAGTAAATTGTGGGTGAAGAAATCTGACTTTCTTGAATACCCCAAAAATTGAAAGGTTTAATCAAAAATAAAAGAACAGAATTAAGAATGACGTTAAAGTAACAATCAAGAACTTTTATTATTAAAAAAAAAATGTTAATTACATTATCGCAGAAAAAAAATCGTGGACAAAGTATCCTGGTCTAAAGTCAACAACTGCTCGATTATAAATTACAAAAGGACAATGCTAAATCCTCTAACAAAGCAAAAAAGTAAAATAATTCAGGAAGATAATTCTTTTTCACGAAAATCCACGTGGTTTTCCAAAATTAAAACAACTGAATTATCGCGGGACAATTCCAGTAAATTAAGTCAAAAGAAAAATTTAAATACAAGCACAATGCTTCTATTCACGCAACTGAAGGTGATTAAAAAAATTAAAACCTTTAAACTAAATGACGAAAAAAAAAATAAAAACTGCAGTAAATCTTCCCGAACAAAAATAATAAATGATTATTATCTATGATACACAAACAATATAATAACATTATTGTCACGCGAGTTCCTTGATGGACGAAATAAATCAATAAACGCGAATTCAAATCTTTAAATCATAATCATTAACAAAATGGCAGCTATGAATATAAATTTACGTCTAATTACGCCGGCAACTACCAAAAACCTACGTGACAAACTCGCCTGCTGCCACAGAACACCAATAAAGGAAACGCAAGTCCTGTACAATTCCTTGGAAACACGTGACGTCATACCGGGCAGCCATGACGTCACGTGCCGCCATGCTTACACAATATGCGCCAGATTTTAAAAATTAGATATGTTTCGACTTTCCCTTAATCTCATCAGTGTGATACATCTGCTAATAATGGTTCGTTTTAACAGCTTACATTTAATTTAACAATGTCGTGATTATAAGTTTAAATTTATTTTTTAACAATTTTTGAGTAGATTGTAATTTTTTCGCTAACAATAACTAACGTGTTTCTTATCATTCATATTGATAAAAACCATCACATTTAAAGAACTTAGAACTTAAGAAACTTAGTTACAACATTGTTAAATAAATATTAGGCGTGAATACTGACAGTATGGTTGCAGAAATCACAGACTTATCTAATTTAAACAAACAACTTAGTCTAGAAGTTAGGTAAAAACAGAATCACTAATAAACATTTTAAATTCTCTTTTAAACATGGTGCCTTCTGTTATAAAAACATAATGAAATTTAGATAACAAATGAAGATCTCTCTGAAACAAAAACTTAACTCTGAAAAATTCTAAAACAAAAATAACACTACTAATAACACGTAATCAATAAAATCTCAAACGAATGTCCTCTGTGCCCATATAAATTATTATTAATTTTTGAATACTAATTTATAAAAGCAAGACTTTTATAAAACATTAAAAAAAGGAAATTTAATGTGAAATAACCTTGGATTGCAATTGTGTTAAGGAACAGCCTTTGTGTATGTATTTATAGATACATGCCCAAGACATTTCTTAATAAAAACTAACGTAAGAAGAATGTTCGTGCAAACTTGGAGCAGATTAATGAACACCTTTACTTTGTGCGAGTGACAGGAAACGGATGGGGAAATCATTGTTTAGAGATAAAAACTGTACCGATCGTGATAATTAGTAAATGAAATGAAAAATTTGAAATTAAATTGTTACTATTTGTTTTAAAAGAACCAAATTACTGTTACTTTCCAAAATAGTGATAAGAGAAACAACATTATTAAATATTAGAGCTTGTCGGAAATGCAACATACTTAAAACATTTTTAAGTAATGATTATTGTAACTGAACTAAAATCAAAATGCCTTGAGCATGTTCGAAAGTTTCAGCGTTGGTTTATATATCCAGGAACTACGGCCACGAAATTCATTTCTCAACTCTATCTATACTTTTGATACGCAGGAATCTACAATTTCTGTGACTCTTAGGCTTGATATGGCAAAATTACACAAACAAAAATTTTGCATTAATCTAGTAATTAAATTTATTACTTAGTTTTGAACAGCACAGAGGACGAACGTTTTAACACTATGGCGGGTCTTACAACTGCGAATATTTGCGGCAAAGGGCGAAGTCGTCATCATGAGGGGGAAACGTGGGAAATTATAATAAATCTATTAAAAACAATCGAAATTTTCCCCTAAAATTCCTACCGTCATCATATTTACAAATTACAATTACCCGAAGTGTTCAAGTGTTTAAAGGTTAGATTGTGATACTAGGGTACTAGGGATTACTAGGTTTTGAAGCGGATAATTGGGCCAACATTCATTTAACGAACCTGAAGTTGAATTTCTTTGTGACAGAAAGTGGGGCGCCGCCTCGTAGCTATGTTGCGTTTGTTTCAATCGCGTATTACCTTTTCATACCCATGCCCGCTGGGCGTCAGCGAAGCGCAACAGAGATCAAGAGCCAACGGAAGCAAATTGCAAACATAATACATACGAAACAAAACTAGTGAACGCAAACACTACGTAATAAATGAAATTAATTTAAAAAAATGAACATTTAAATAAATAAATCAAACATCAAATAATTAACTAAATCTTATACAAATAAATATTTTTGACCCACTTGGCGAAAAACCGCCCGAAACATCGACAAGGAGATGAATAAACATGAAACCTGCTGTGCAACTAAAAAAAAACTCTCGCGAAAACAGGTTGTTCGTCCACAGCACTACGTAATCTACTTAAAGGAATTACAAACCTTACAGTAAATAAACAGAAAACAACGAAAGCATAGAAAAACCAATTACATCCAACTTCATATGTAATAAATTAACAATTCTTACGTATTATTTAAGGAATTTTATGTGTTTTTCTTTCTACGTAAGTCTGGCTTCCTATATTAGTCTGTAAAATTAATAATGTTTTATCGCATTAGTAGCATTTGCCATCCGACAAAACACAGTTTAAGAATACTTATTAGAACGTTATAATTTCTTAACTTTTATTTTGGGAATTGGTTTCTAAAGAGCCGGTCTATTTTTAATTGGGATGGCATGGGAAATTATACTTATAATTTTAATGAAACATATTTCAAAATCAAGTAAGAATAAACACTGCTAATTTAATTAGAGTATTTGCAACCCCGAAACTACGCTGCTGGGAAAGTTTTTACTGTAAACACAAAATGTGAGAATGAAAAATAATTGTATCAAAATGTCACACACTTTTTTTGTATGATTCGTATAAACGTATTCATTTCGTGAGTGTGAACATTTCGCATGTCGTGTGCGTTTTGTAAATGACCTACCAGTTGATAAGGCTCCATTTCAACACATATATTTAGTAAGAACTAGGTACTTCTACTTTGCAGATGAATCATGTATTTCCGTTTGTTTCTTATACATTTTTTATTCATTGTGGTTCCACATTTAATATATGGTTATGCTCTAATGAATGCTTCTTTTTTTTTTTTACTTGGAATGCTGACATTAAAATACGTGTTAAGAGGAATAGATTGGTGTTTAGTTTCGAAGTAGAAATTGGTGTTTAGATTGTTACGAAAATATGCACCCAATATCAAAAAATTACAGACAAATTCAAAAGCATATCTCCTGTAAAATATTATTTCTTATCTATTTATTAATATAACAATTCTCTGTGTTTGCTTAAGAATGTGGCCTTATTTCATTAGGCGGTCAGTTTTTCATAGAGTGTTGTGTCACTATTCATATATATTTTGTGTAATAAATTACACGTACCGGAATTAGGCACTAAATTTTAAACGTATACAACCTAGAATTCTCAACTATGTATTCATTACCTCAAATGTGTTTGGTAAACTCATGACAACATGTAGACTAAATTCCTGTGTATTTTATAACAACCGAATTTTTGTGTTAACTATTTTTTCGGCTGAAAGCTTTCCTGATAACAATATATCGACATCAATTTAATTATAGTATCATAGTTTTTATTAATTATTTAAATGTTAAATCAGAATGCTATTTATTGTTAACGAAAGTATAGCTTTATTTTTCAAAATAAGTTGTATAAGCAACGAGTACACAAATCCCGCTTGTTAAGCAGCTCGGTGGCAGCAAATATAATTACTAGCTAGCTAATTAAGTGTTGTTCGCCGCGGTTTAATTAAAATGTGGAATTTGTAAAATTCAACTTCGATCCAGAACAGATGTTACGGATAGCTGCCGGGAAAA
>RXPK01001329.1:0-61109 GCA_004143645.1 Protaetia brevitarsis | reverse complement strand
AGAAATAATTTAAAGTGTTTATGACATTTTCTCCTTTTAAATGAAGTGTTTTACTTTTGAATTTCTTCAAACTTTTCTTTTTGAAATGGAACTCCTGAACTTAATGTATTATAGTTTATTCATCAGGGAGGTGTGTTTTTTTTTTGCATAACGCAGATATTCCGGTTTCTGATAGCTTAACGATTTTATCTAATATCTCACGTCTACATACTAAATTTATCTAGATAACAGAAACAAATTGTTCATTATTACTACTTGGCTTTCAGTTATTATCTTTCTACATAGGTACATGTAATGTTTCGATTGAAGTTTTGTTGTTGATTGACTTATACTTTCTTATAATGTGGTATTATTATGCTGTTTTGGTAATAAGTACATTTATAATACGAAAATAAGTTTGCAAGACGGATCTAACAATATGCACGGATCTAATAGTCTGCGCAGAATTAATTCCGATCACAATATCAAAGGTGCCAACAATAACTCGATATAATATGCGGTAACGCCGAGATTGAGGCTTCTTGAACGAATGGTCGCGAGAGAACATTGAACAAGGGTTTGATAAATTGATTGATTCAGTCACCAAGTGCGAATCAGATCTTTTTATTATCTCCTTAACACCGTAACCTGAGCCGTATTTTATTTTTCCGTATTTTGTGAATTTTTTTACATAAACAAGTTAATCCCCTTAACCAGGTTTAGTACACTCAGAAAAATTCATGCACTGGTTTAACAAAACGTTTTTTGTAATGTTATTTTGGTTGCACCAAATACATATTCAGTGGTTTACCGTAAACGTAAACGTAAACATTAGGAAAGAAATTGAAAACACTGTTGGACCAAATTATATTGTGTGTTGGATACAATATGTGTGTTAAACCAACATATTTTTTTTGTTCCGTTTAATATTAAAGTTTTGTTAAAGTACCTATATTGCTTATTTTGGCAGATTTTGAGGTGGGAAACCATTTTTTTAACGAAATTGTCGGCGATCCATATATAACTCACTTTTACTACTGAATTTTCGGACTGTATACTAGAATGTGTTTTAGGGTGAGTTTTATAACATCACTGTAAACCTTTAGAATTAATTTAAATTAAAGTTCTCATAAGCAATACAAAGACTTTTGTTAAAGTGGTAAAATGACATTTGTTATGAAACCAGCCCTTAGGGTACGTGCACAACGGAGCTGTGATGCTAGCTGATAGCCTGGATGATACATTCACGCTATCATCGATGGTAAGAATTATATCATTCTTTTAATATGTGAACGTGCACATCGGAGCAAGGAGTATAGCAGAGATAATCGCTTGTAGCACTGATACTCGATACTAGAATGAATTTTACCATTCTTTCTGCGAGCAGAAAACCAGTGCCGCTGAGATTCCCAAACCTACCGATTCGATATACCAGTATTTATCGACGTTTATGGGTTGTCAACATTGCAATAGGCAGTCATTGTTTGTTCTTAAGAACGTATGCGTGTGTAGTTTTTCAATACAAATAATAATAAACAAGTAACAATTAAAACCAAAAATGGACGTGCCAATATTAACTGCAGAAATTTTCAAAAGAGAAGAGTTATGGAATCAAGCCCATCCGGATCATCATGAAGATAAAGTAAAAGAAAGTATAATATAAAAGTATTAGAGTATTGTTTTGTTTTACAGAGAATAAAGCCAAAGCCAAGTGGAAGTATCTACAGGATACGTTTCGCAAGGAATTGGCTAAACAAGAAACACCTCGATCCGGTGATGCAGGAGGTAAAATAGTAGAATCGAATTCGCCCCATTTTAAAAGATTAGCTTTCCTGAAGGATCAATCTACGCCACGACCACCAACATCGAATTTACCAAGTACATCAAGCAGGTATTTTATTCTAAATGATGGTGATCAGGAATTAGACACTTTTGAATCTCCGCCTTCACCGAGCATGTCCATCACAGAGCCAAGGGTAATTATTCTAAACGACAAAGACAAGGGGATTTAATAGGACAAACTTTAATTAACATAGAACGAGATAAACTCAAATTGCTACAAGAAAAAAAGATAAGAATCGAAAATAACAATCGTTTAGATTAAGACAGGCATTTTTTTTTAAAGTCTAATTCTCCATGTGCAGAAAATGGATCCGCTTACAGAACTGCAATTTAGATCACATGTTCAAGAGCTTGTAATACGTTACTCCTATGGACCATCACCAGCTTCCTCGACTTCGTTTTCTACATATACTGCATCTCATCAGAAACCACAACAAATGCTTGAGCAAGAAAATTGGTCACAATTCCAGAATTTGCGGTAGCATGGCATCGAATTTTATTTTGATAATATTTTTCATCAAAGGAAACTTTTTATTTAAATGTGTTTTGCCAAAGAAAATATCATTTTGTTTATATTGAATAAAGTTTTATTACTTACCTCAGCGTAATAACTAAACTTTCTTCTACACTTATTGGTATTTTATGACAATTTTACCACCACTTGACCACCTTGTCTTCAATTTTATTTAAAATGTATTGGAAAGTAGATGGTTCCATTCTCAAATATTCATAAAAACGATCAGGGTATTCCTTCAACTCTTGATAAAGGTGGTGATATTCTCCCATTTCTAAGCGTTTTTTATTGATTGGGTGAGTTTGGTATTCCCTAAAGTGCAAATGTTGCATAATATACAAATTTGTAGTGGATGAACAAAAATAATCATTGTCACTGTCTGACATGGCGACCAGATCGGAACTACGAGTTGAAAGGCGTTATAATTTGCGCTAGTATCCAAGCTTCGTTGTGTACACCTATCAGCGCTTATAGTTTGAAATGTGATCTATCATTCAGGCTACCTGCTGGCATCACAGCTCCGTTGTGCACGTACCCTTAGAAAGGATCTTCCACTAAATCATTCATGACGAAAAGTACAAAACATAACTGAGAAATTTGCGAGCGCCATCTACTTCTTTTTTAGGCAAATTTTGTAACTACTGGGAGACGCTGCTACCATTTGGCGGAAAGATGGTGCACAACGCAACTCATTAATTTAATGTTTTTAAAGTATCAATTTTTAGTTTTTCCATCACTAAGTTAGCGATTGCTGCCTAAATGAGTGAAGCCATAGCGGTGTTAAATGTTTTTTTGACGTTTCAAAATGTTAAAATATATTTTAAATACTAAAAAAATACATGTGAAAAATCAATAAGGTAAAAAAATCATAATTTCTATTAACTTACATTTTAAAAATTAAAAATCACTGTTTTGCTTTATGATACTGGTTGAGTTTTTTATTTTGAGACAACGGAATATCTCTAAAACACTGCATCAAATCAAAAAAAAAATGTTATAATGTAGGAGGCTCACTGAATGGTGCCGAACTCGATCCACCACCTCACCCCCCACAGTGGAACGGGGGACAACTTTGAAATCTTAAATGGGAAACCCTATTTTGTATTGCAGATTCGACTTCTACGTCATCAAGTATGTAGTTTTTGTTTGAAACTTTTTTTTCGATTCGTAACAGATTGCGCTGTAATCGCAAAAAAAACATGATTCACAATCATGTTTCACCAACATCTAGAAAAATACACAAAAAAGAGAAGCACGCAAACATGATTATGTGTTTCTTTATTTTAACATAAATTAACATTTCAAAGAGCCATGTGTTCGAAACTGTGACCCTTCACTTCGATACATTTATTTATTGCAATTGGGATGCTATTCAACGATATAAAAATCGTACTTTATTCAATACTTGACAAGCTGTGAATACTTACACATTATCCGATCCCCATTTAGATTATTAATTATTAATCCAATACAAATTAGTTAGTGTTGAATATTTGAACAGTAATGGATGCTATAACATTACGCAATATAAATTACCGTAACGGCTTTGTTGAAATGTTATTTAATGTTAAAATAAAAAAACACAAAATCATGTTTTGCTTGTTTCTCTTTTTTGTGTATTTTTTATAGACGTTCAAAATCATGTTTTTTGCGATTATAGCGCAAATCTGTTGTGAATAGAAAAAAAAGTTTCAAACAGAAACTACATACTTGATGACGTAGAATCCGAATCTGCAATACAAAATGGCGGTTCCCATTTAAGATATCAAAGTTGTCCCCCCTCCCACTCTGGGGAAGGGACGGGGAGGGCCGGGAGGTGATCGATTTCGGCACCATTCAGTGAGCCCCCTACATTATAACAAATCTTATTAAGATCTTTTTTTTTATCTGATGCAGTGTTTTAGAGATATGTATTCCGTTGTCTCAAGATAAAAAAAAACTCACCTGTATATAGAAATATTATACTCATTTCATTGAAAATGTTGTTAAAGAACAACGTAACGTTGCAATTTAAAATTAAAAAATAAAAGATGTCTTAATTCAGAATTTTTATTTCGATTAGATCTTAAATCCCAAGATTTTTACAATTAAATTCATACAACAATAAGGTCAACTTAAAAAGAACCTTATTAACAATTAAAAGAATAACGTAATATGGGATAGTACACTGTTTGTGCAAAAACAGTACGGCATTTCCATATTTTACTTCTGCAAATTGTTGTCTTGTTGTTAATTGTTGCTGCAAACTCGAAAAGTGAATTAGCAGCACTGCGACACTTCAACGTAGCAGAGCTCTTAACGATTATCTCGGCTTTATTATCAAGAAGAAATAAAACATCACTTAGGCAACGGCTAAAGCGGTATACCTTAAGGGAACAGTTATAACGTTATTAGACTTGAAAGCTGAATTTTTAATTATGTTTTTCGCTTTTTATCGAAGCCAGAAAGTAATTCTGAATAAATTATCTGTTTATGATGCTATAACGTAGTGGAGTATACCATAAAGTGGAGAACACATAAATCTTCCCGTTTAATATGCTGCCAATGGAAATTACACCATATTAAAGCCGATAATCGTGATATAAGATAAAGCGGTCTAGGATGTTTTGTGTTTAATATGAAGCATAAAATTTGCTATCTAATACTAGGTAATTTTATATTTTATTACTAAAGTGCTATAAATCATTGTCGTACGTCCTTTAGTGCCTTACTACGGAAAAGGATTTTTTTTTTGTCAAAAACCTAAACATTTTTATAAACTAAACAATTTTAATATATTACAAACGAATGAACTTTTATGATATTAAAACAAACAACAGTTTGAACAGTTTCACAACGTATTTACAAATAATCGTCAATTATACGGTTTACATACTATACCAGATGAAAATATGCGTAGGTGCCTATATTTAATTAAATGCCCAACAAAAGGGATATTTATTTACGTTAAGCTTGGTGCCGAAATATAATAATACATGTTTTGCAATAATTTGAATTATCATGCAGATACTACGTGTGTTACAATTTAATTAAAAAGTATGGTTATTAATGTGCATGTATGTAGGGCTACTGCCGAAAGAGCTTATTTATATTAATTAAAAATACAATGTAACATAGGTTTATGTTGTGTATGCAGCTTTTATAACCCAGTTTCCTTAATTAACTATTTCCGACAAAATATGCTTTGATACAATTTCCTACAGAATTATTAGCAGTTTAAACATAACCACATTACGTAAAAAGCAGATACACAGACATCACTGAAAATGTATGTGTTGCATAATAATAGGTTGTAAGTATACTGCCGGTTAGAATGCTGCTTCTTGTTATATTTCTATAGCAGAAATGTCGATATTTCAAACTTTTATTTTCATAAAATATAATATGCGATGTACTCGTTATAATTTACAACTGATGTTTTTTTTTTATTTTATGGAGAGAAAAACATTTTTTCAAGATATTACTCTTTTTAAATATATCCCATTTTTCTTTAAAATTGCGAGCATCAAATTCTTTTCGATAGATGGCAGTCATCAAAATCATGCGTTAGATAACCATCTAGCTCCAGCCTAAATCTTGAAGTGCCGTATTTTTAATTTAATTAATATGTGCATGTCACATGTGATAATGTCACAGTAATAATAAGAAATGAAAAGCATTGTTTTGAGCAAACAAACGCGTTATTTATGCATACGTGCAGTAGATACATTTATGATTATAAATTACTTTTCATGAATATGTACAAAGTTCGATTAGTAAGTCGCCATTTAATATATTAAATATTTTTGGAAACAATTTAAATAATTACTATCTTTTATTGTGAAGTTCATAAAGTATCAATTAAATTTAGTTAGGTCAATATTTAAAAAATAACACCATTGTAAACTCAGATTCCCAATTTCAAACCAAATACCAATTTAATTTTAAATAAACATTCATCATTCATTCTTTTCTGTTATAAATTTGTTAAAATTATTATTTTTAACTAAATTCTAAAAAATTCATTACATCCTGGATCATTACAAATTGCACACGGAAAGGAAAATATGTTCATGTTTAAAAAACCGACATATTTGAGTTTCATTGCTTTAGACAGAAGCAACCTTATTTAATTCTAAATAATATATGGAGACACAATGATGTTTACTGCGTTGTGACTTTTTATTTGGATGGGATTTATTTACAAAGAAATAATGTTTATTAAATAAGGATAGTCAGTATGATATCTTTTTTTAATTTGTTTAATTCTATGCCAAAAAAGTAATAGCTGTGTATATATTACTATATGTCCTTCATCTATCTTTTGTTTGCATTTGGTCTAACGTAAAAAAATGACCTAGTGAATATCTTTGTTTAAGAATGCGTGGTTAGTATTTGGATATCCACGCCTGGATCATTACTTAGATGAGGTTAATAACGTGAGGCATTTTGGAAGGGAGCATATTGGTTCAGAATTGGAACGAACCAAATGTATGCAAATATATTGACACTTCTAGTAACATTTTAAATGGCAAAGTAACTAAACTGTCAATTGTCATAACATATTTTACAAGAGATATGATTAAAATAATGTATAAGTTTAGAAAAATATTGTACAAATCTTGAACCTGACACATTTCACATCATGCCATTCAAGCTGGCCTCACATTCGCGAAATGTGCTTTCATATACTTGGTCTACTAAAATGATTATTATAAACACTAATTACAAACAGTGTATGACTATGTATAGACTATGGTTACCTTTTAAAATAATTTTCATATTACAAAAGGTCTAAAATCATGAAAGTTATGTTTTTACAAGTGGAACTTCTATATATTATTGCACTTTTGGATCAAAATAAATGTCTATTTTAAATTATCTAATAGGGTAAACTTCTTTTTTTAATAAATTTGAATTTTGTGAAAATCTAGTGTAATTTTCATGTTTCAAATACTTAAGAAGTATTTAAATTATGGAAGCGAAATTTACAGTGAAATATAAGAATAGACCATAATTTATAACCCAATTATCTTAAACAAGGTGTGCAAAAATTGAAACTAATCAAATAAGAACTTTAAGTGGCTATAACTTGATTAATTTCAATACAATGCCATATTTTTTAGTACGAAATTATGGTTTCTTGGTCAAACTTTTTGATAATTAAATCAAACTCCTCAATTGATAGTTATTTTAATGTGTATAAACGTATATACAGATATATCTGTTTTCTAAAGTGTTCGTGCTAGTACAATAACTGTTAATGTTTCAATTAAAACATTTTAATTGAAGGATTAACTATTTAACGTAATAGAAAGAACACGTAGTCATGTAAAATAATTTAAGGTTGTCCCGAATTAATTAAATAAGTCTCTTAAAAAAGGATAAGTCATCGGAACGTAAACCAAAAATAAAAAATACATTTCACTAACAATGAAGATAGGCCACTATTTAGAAGTTTTATTTAGTTATATTTATTTTTTAACTTACTAGCAAATACACTTTCTAATTACCTATCAAATGGTGTTTACAGCTTAAGCTTTAAGTCTTCATTTGCAGAATACGGAACATAATGGTATTTTGCACTATTTAGTGTTTTTCAAATAAAAGTTCTGATGTATAGCTGTCTACACAGTAAAAAATGTTTGTAATTCCTGTTTAAAATTCCAATAACTCATAGGGTACAATTACCAAAAGTTTGAAACTATACCTAGTGTTTTATATTAAATTTCCCAATTTTTGGTAATTTCCTCCTGTGCGTTACTGTGGCATTTTCAGGAAGAATTGCAAACATTATTTAGGATATATGATATTTAGAAATGTCAGATAATTCATTTAGTCCGTCATGTTAGTCTGCAAAGTATGTTTTGCTATTGTGTTTTTTTTGTTTCGGCAATTGTGGAAGTTTAGACCGTTACTATTTGAACATCGTTGTTGTATTGCTTAGTCAAAATGAAGATTTCATTTAAATTTTACTTATTTAAATTAAAAGTTTACTTCAAAGAATTAAATTACACAAAGGAAGAGTGCACTGATATGTTTAGAGAATGTTATCAAAATTATTTATTAGCTTCTTGAGCTCTATGCTTAAAGGTTTCCCGAAAGAAATCATCCTAAATCAAACGTTTTTGGGAGAATATTAAACCAGTTTAAGTGGAAGTATTAGTTATAAAAAGCTCATTCCAAGGAAATTTGTCACTGAAGATGAAGAAAATGGTTGTATTGTAGTTGATTCAGTTATTTAAAATCCCAACATTACGCAAAATCAGATATCCGAAAATACTAACATTAACAACTTTTGGAACAGCCTGTGTCACATAAAAATAATTTAGTTTAATATCTAACATGACAGATATCCCAAAAGAAAAACTTTTTGAACGTCATGTATTTTGGCCACAATATTTCGGGCGTGAATAACTCTGAATCCTGAATAACCCTGAATTTTATAACCTAAAAATTATCAAGCTCAATATTTAGTCAATTTTCTTTATATCTATTGTAGGCTGTAGTCAAAAACTCCAAACTTACATGACTTTTTTCAGTTACACAACACACTATAACATTGGGAAACCTTGAGATTTTGTGGTATTGTGAGGCAATAAAAATATGTAAGATCCAGCATATATACTTATAATAATAAGTATATATGCTGGATTAGTGCTCTTCAATAAAGTAGAACCGATATATCTATATCATCGTTTCCGGAAAATGTGTATGGCTATCTCCATATATAGACTCTTTTATTCCTTCTAAATTATAACCACTATTTATTATAAAACGAAGCTCTGATGATGCTAACTGCTAATTTAGAGAACAAGCGACAGTGCATTACTCAGAAACTTGTAAACAAACAATACCACCAACGAAAACATAGGAAAATATCGCGAAAAATAGAAAAGGATGCACTCATAAGAGCTTGAGATGCCTGCCTGTGTTTTATATCAAATTCGCGAGAATCAAATTTGTTTAATTAAAAGATTATATTTCTATCTTATTTAACTTTAGTTAAAAATAACTTAAAATAAACCGTCACGAGAACTGAATATTATTGTATTCGATTTAATATATTCTTTGTTTATAAATGCATCTAGCTTTTCGTGACAATCATATCTAGTCCATATTCAAATTTCCCGCCATGACATATACAAATTCTGCTACAGTTAGGTACTCCTTTACACCGGAGATAAGAGGGAGGAGAGCAATGCAAGATAGGGTTACAAACAAACGTGTCAAATGGAAACCAGCATTTTATTGAAACAAATTAAAATAATAGAAGGCCATCAGACTTTTACAACTTATTTTAAACATACAAACAAGTTCCTAGGCTTATCGGTTTTTTTTTCGGTCATATTGTACAGTACAGAGTCATAGTTACAATCGAGCACCAAAAGTCGTAGGACACCGATTCGCGCTGAACCTTCCCCAAAACCATTGCTATCTTTTGCTATCACGAGACGATATGAGAGAGGCAGCAATAGGGTCAGGCAGGTTCACATCGAATGGTATCCTAAGACCTATGGTGGTCGTTGTACGTGCAAAATACTCGTGCAAATATTAAGTAATTTTTGTAATATGCATAAATTTAAAATTGAACGCCAAATTTTTACCACCAAAATTTCAGCCCCAGAAATAACGAACTTTTGGAATAAGTTTGTTCTGAGTTAGTTTAACTAGGTATGCTTGGAGTAGTGTCCGTTCCCGTTAGAAGAATGGAATCAAGATTTAATGTTTTGAAACACTTACAATCACTTAACTAGATTTACAGGGTAAACAAAAAATTAGTTTCCTCGGGCTAAAAAGTAGAAAATCACAACTCAAAGATACAAAGCTTGAAGCATATCAAACCCAGTTACATGAATTGATGGCAGATTTGCAAATTTAAACAGTTTTAAATCTTGTATCAACTCCTTGTAAATCCATCCGAAATTGGCATAAGTAGTGACGACTTCTCACTTCCTAAGTATTTACTCCCTCATAAACCACCCGCCGAGACGGGTTTAATAGAAATCCAGGAAGACCTGGTATAGAGGTATAATAGAAATTTGGAAATTGATTGCTGAATCAAAATATACTTTTCTAAAGAATGTAGCATGTAAATTGATTTCGATATTTGGTACAACGTATCTCTGCACTCAATAATGAAATTTATTAAATCGAAGCACAAATCAACATTTATCTGAGCTTATTCGTACCGCACTAACAAGTTATTATTTTCAACGATTCGCAGTCAAAATACAAACACATACACCAATTGCATCTACCAGTAAAGAATCAAAAAAAATCTGTAAGTCAATTTATTGTACATCAATGTATTTCTTAAAATAATTTATAAAAGAAAATAAGACCGTGAAATTTAAATACTACATAATTAAAACGTTTATCTCTCTGCTCTCAAAATTCTAAGTTAAGAATTTTTGATTCTTGTTAGGATAAAGTCTGGCCACCTTTGCTATACAACACCAGTAAATACAAAATTCATGCAAAACGACTACACAAACATTGTTTAAAGCGAATCGGAGTGCTTTATGTGTATTATTCATGCTATTTACAACGAGTACCTACTTTATAATTAATACGATTTCATTTAAATTTGCTTTTACTGCACATAAAGTCAGTAATAATTGCATGAAAGGAAGTGTTAATAAATTAAGTACTTTACTGGTGGCCGCAACTTTGAAATGTTTATAAATAGAATTAAAGTATTGGCCATCCAGACGTACTTATATCTCGCATGGTTGAGCAATAACAATAATTTAGCAGCAGAACAGAATAACTTACATACACACAACTGGTTTAGTAGACGTACACAAATTATAGGACGGAAAATTCAACAAAAGATCGAGTCATTTTCACGTAAACCCATAGGAAACAAAAACCATACCGGCGAACTAAACCAGACGATTTGCACCATAAAATATCGAGAGTTGTTGACAATCGGCCACCGGAATATACGGGCATCCGTCGTTGTTTACGGAAATGTTTTTGTTCTGTCGAGCGATACGCGTTCGGTACCGTGAGAACCGGAAAAAAAAACTCGTGAATAACTTTGCTCGTGCTTTCCGGACGCGTACGTAAGTCCACTATTGTACGTGGGGCCCACGATCATTGGATGCTTACTGTATACGGCGCTGTTCTTGCTTCGTGCTACGGGTCGCGGTGAGTGAAAGCAAAAAGTGGGGGACATCAATTCCGGTTAAGAGCAGAAAAGAACGCACGCTCGATTTCTAATCGGCGAAGCGCAAAAATTTATCAATAACCACCGACGTCTGGTTAACTCGGTTGAGAAAACAACGATGGCCCTTTTCCTCTATGAACAATAGATGTATAGGTATGCCGGAAGCTATAAATTTCATCGGATAAATTGGATGGGATGGACGGATAGATGGCGCGGATCGACAAAAGATAGGTTGATTAATAACTGGAAATAGTGGATGTGATAAAATAGGTAATAACTAACGCACTATACGAGAATTTCTTAAAAATATTTAATTGCTGTATTTTTAGTGTTTTACTTTTACATTTAAAACAGATGAAATCTATACCATTGAAATGTGTGCTAGAAAGATTTTGAATAAAAACTATAAACGCAAATCAATAAAAAAGTTCAGCGACAGTACAGTTAACAAGATTTTTGTTCCTAGCACAGAAATGTCTGATTCATATATACTTTTGCATGCTGAAATCATTTATTTTTTCAGAATTTCTCTATCACCCTTAGTTTTTATGTTCCAGGATTAAAATGCGTTATGTGGTAATCATTATCAGGTATTAAATTTAGATTTTCCAACTTAGTTGTTAGCAGTGCACTGACACCCCAAAATTTAATTTGTATCAAATCTTGACCCTTGAATTGCCAATTACAAAGATTATTTATTAAGGGAAAGAGAGAGAGAGAGAGCGAGTTACGGTTTTTACGTATTTGCAATGGTTAGTTTTAAGCAGATATTTTGAACATCTCACCGGCCGATGTGGGTAACTAATTCTTCCCGTAATCCAAATTTTAGGGCACAAAACTTACACAACACTCACAAAAATGTAAGCCAAGGAAGGGGGGAATTTGTACGAATTCTTAGCACATAACCAAAACACCTCTCGAGGAAAGCTTTTGCTTCCTCTTCTCAAATTTTTAAGCTTATTTTGATTGGAAAATGTAAGAAGAGAAGTTTAATTTTAACTCTAAGTTATGGAAACGCCCGGACGAAGGGAAACGCGTGCTTTTTCCTGAAGCTAAATCGAAGGACCGCGGACTAATTGTCTCAAAACAGCAATGTAAGATTTTTTATAAACTTTGATTGTGACGTCATTTCGCACCGATAACTAGTTCGACTCCTCTTTTCAGAAGGGCGCAAGTATGATCGAATGCGTTATTTTTCTGAACTTCAAAGGCCCTTCTTGAGAGTGACGTGGGATCCGCTGGTCAGCATTTGTAACATACAATAAACAAAGAAGCAGATAATATTTAAAGTAATACCGAATTATCTCAACTACGCGAGACTTTAAACAAAAATAGACTATTTCCTGTGAAGTAGACGCTGCTTCAGCAAATGCCACAGTACTTCTCATCTACGTATTAATAAAATGAATTTAAATACTTTGTATTATACAGGTGGAATTTCGAATTCTTACAGATATCTTTAAAGTAAAAAAAAACATTTTTTTTTCAAATAGAACGTGGTATTTTTCAGTACAGCATTAAATGCAGCGAGAGATTTCACATCAATCAGTATTAGGGTTTAGTTTACCTATTTCTGATACTTTTGATAGTTTTTGAAATACGCACACTTATTTCATATAACCGGCGAAAATATGCCAAAGTTCATACCGTTAAGCAAGTTATTCGGAATACTCTGTATAGCATATTTCAAAATGACGCGTCATCTCTACTTGCATGTTGTACTTCCTTATTGTTAGTAAAATTCATTTAACTGTGTGCAACATACATTTTAATCAGCCATATTTATTACACAGTAACAAACGAATACATTGTTCACGTTATACAATAGCAAATGCTTTTAAAATCTTTTAATTAAAAGTTGTTTGCAAACAAAGCGCTGTAAATTTAAAACGAAATTACAAGTAAGTGCATTGGAAATTTATCCTTATTCATGTAAAGTATAACAAAAGTTTTGGTAGAAGTGTTTTTGTTTTTGTTTGTTTGTAGTACTTTACTTTCAAATAATTTACAAGAAAGTTAAATGTCAAATAAAGTGAACATGCGTTTACTTGTTAATGTATTATTGTCTATGCTGTACAATATACAGGATATTCCACGTAACTGGTTCATTAAAAGTTTATGATGTTCTATTATTTACTTATATTTGAGATTTTGGCACCAGTATCTGTTCGATTGGAACTATAAATGCAAAATACCTTAACCAAAATATCACTTCCGGTTGACCGGAAATGGATGTCAACTTTCTTATTTTAAATAGAATGATCTAATTTTTTATTCATTTTTGGATTCTACAACTATAAATACGTCAGTTTTCATTAGCTATTCCTATAGCTACATGTTGCCGTTTTTTGAGTTATTTAAGTTTTCCTTTTTTTTTTAGTCATAATCATTACATCATTGAGAAATTAATATCTCGGTTAATACTGCAAGTAGAGACTCCAAATTTGCTATGTTATGAATGTAGATATTACTCTAAGAAACGGTAGCACACTTACATTCTAACATACAGGGTGTTCAAAATGCATGAATAAAGTGACATATTTTTCAAATGCAGGAAAACTATTTTTTTTAAATAGAACAATCCTGATATTTAGTTCGGAATTAGGAAGTAAATATCATCCCCTATCGCTTTATATGAGCATTCCCTATACCTTACACTTACCATCTCCATTGGGAGATGGTAAGTGTAAGTAAGAGTGAATGTTTTATTGGTATTCTAATTGGTAAGAAAGAGTGAATGTATTGACATTCACTCAGTTTATTGCTTATTTTCTTTTAATGTTACTAAAAATTTTAACGTGTTTGTATTTACATTTTAATTGCTATCATTTTCATTATAACGTTAGATTATGCAATTATAATCACTCATCATTTTATATTTTAACATCCATCTTGACATTTGCAAGTATATTTAATCAATAATTATTAATTAAGTAATGTATATTAATATTTACTTTGCATTTTGTCTTATATTTAGTTTATCTAATGATGATAGCAATTAAACCAAACATGTGGTGAAAAGAAAACAATAAAACGGATTGGAAGTTGAACGTTTCACATTTATTTATAAGCATATAAGTGAAAGATTTCTTAAAAAAATATAAGTAATTTACAAAACGAAGACGAAGCAACAAATTGCGTCAGATATTTTCTAGCCGTTAAGTTGTAATTTTAAGAGTATATCTTTTTAAAATGCATTGTGGTAGCTGAATATCAAACACCGCAAAAGTTTGTCGGTATATCGTTTATTTTATTGGATTTTCCTCCGTCGACACTTGAGTTGACATATTTCAACGTTATTTACTTAGCTTCTCCCTCTGACGTTTCTTCGCGCGTGAGAAGAAGCACCGTCAGATGACAACATAAAGCTTAAAGCTTGCGAGATATTTAAAATGAAATGTTAAACTCTCCCTCTCTCTCTCATGTATTTCAAAAAGGAATTCTATGTATACTTACGCAGACACCCATAAACACGTAAGAAAAAAAAAACATGAAAAAAACAAACAAAAACAAACTGAGTTTCATGAAATTTCGCTGTGGTATAAAACCCCAATATTTTCTACACTCTAGACAAAGTTAATACGCATTATTTCAAAGCAACAACATGCGTTTTTTACGCTTTATTTAAAATAAATACTTGCAAGGGAACATCGACAACCCAAAAAATCTGAACTGAAGGAGTATCATGGTATAAGGTCAATGCAATCTGCTTTTGCGGTCCAATCGGGGTACACCGCTTCCAAAGATTTATACGACGTTTACACTCAGAAAAGCATTTTGATTAGCTCAATTCAGGGAGCTAATCAAAATTTAGTTAATTTAACATTGATTGTATATGGCAAATCAATTTTTTGTTGTTGCAGGAACGAAAAAAGTGTTAGGTGTTTGTTGTTAGTAAAATAAATTTATATTGTTATGGTCACTCTATCTAGCAAGTGGTTAATCAAAGCCTTTGAAACGTATCACACCAAAAATTATATTTTACACAAATATCTCTATACCCGAAAAAAGAAAAAAAAAACGATTTGGTTGGCGTCAACCAAATTTTACTTTATTCAAAGTCCTGCATACTGGGGATTGATCACTCCGCTGCCGTAGTATCCAGTTAAGGGAGTCGCCTTATCAACGATCACGGCTCCTACCTGGTAAATATGTCAGATTAATAATTTATAATCGTATTTACCTTGTTATTTCTACTAAATATGTTCTGTTACTAGAATGATAAACGAGAAGCTCCATCTATGGGACAATTTCTATAATACATGTAAGTATTTAATGTGCTTGCTGTATTATATCGGAAGAAGACTGCTACAAAATAGATGTGCTACTATTGTACTTCAATTTCTCAGTTTTTTGAACCCAAAAAGTTTTTAGAACCTAAAATGTAATTTGATTTAATGTTTCAGATCTGTCTATCTAACCGTATATTTAGTTGAATGGAGAAAAACGTGTTGACTTTCTAGTAATATTAAAGGAACCATTTTCATTGTTAATTAGAACAAGTCAAAACTTTTATTTAAGTAGTTACTTTAATTTAAGCAATTTCTCTGAGTGTATAATTTGATTTGTATTACATAGTCAAAGATTGCAGAAGTTGCAAATTATTTTCGGAAAACAGTCTGGCAGATTTTGAAAGAAAGTGGCCATAAAACACTCAATACATCATAAATAATAACTTTTAATTCCTTCTTCTCTTGGCTTTTAGGTCGTAAATATTGAAAACATGAATGAGTGCTACAATGTTTCGCTTTATTACAAAGCTTTTTCAAGTATATAAATATAAATGTAAAAAGTGTAAATTATAAATAAAATGTTTTGAAAACAGTGAAGCTTATATGCACGATAGAAGTAATTTCGTTTCAGAATGAGTTGACAGCTGTAACACAAATTTGTTTATTGGATCATTACTGAAATGGATGTTTTTGGATTTTTGTCAGCAATATGCCGAATGTATTCAATATTTTCAGCTGTACGTTTAGACTCCCGCCCATTGCAAATAATTTGTCAAAACCATGTAAAAACCATTGTAGTTAAACACTAATTCAGGATGTTCTTCACCAAAATCGCTTAAATATTGCCACTTGCCATTTACTTTCACACCTATGTGGAAGTAACATTCGATAATTTTTAGTTTGTGCTGCGTGTTTAATACCATTTTGGCTAAGTGGCTAAAGTTCTAATCCAAAACATCTGCATAGTCTACTATTACTAGTAATTAAACTCTAGGCCTGGGTCCCTAGCCACTCGGGCATGAGAGGAAATGAAGCGGCGGACGAGCTGGCCAGGTGAGGTTCATCAAGGCCATTCGTTGGACCCGACCCGACCCCTCTTTCGGCACTACCAAATCGCTATTTAAAAAAATCCATCAGTGAATGGATATATAATCAGTCCAGAGAGTGGTGGCAAAAATTACCGGGACAAAGACAGGCAAAAGAGCTCCTAAAGGACCAGAGACCTGAATTCACGAGAGATCTACTGAATAAAGACAGGAAGACTGTCAAAATGATTGTAGGTCTGCTGACTGGTCATTGTAGACTGAATAGGCATGTATACAACATAGGCCTGGCAGATGATACAACTTGCAGATACTGCCAAGAGGAGGAAGAAACACCAGTTCATGTGCTGTGCCAATGTGAAGGCCTGGCGAGGACAAGTTCCTAATAATGGGGGAGGAGAACCCACAGCTAGTAGCTACATAAAAAAGCCGCTCTCAAAGATGATAGGCCTAATTAAGAGGGCAAAATTAGAGAGCGTCCTCTAGGAAAAAGGGACCACAATAGATCTGAAAAGGTCGCAGTGAAACAGGTCCATAGGCCACCCCAATCTTAATCTAATCTATTGTAATTATAATTTTTCTCGATGGCTGGTTATAAAATTTAACGCTTTTAGTATATACCTGTTATCGTATCCATTATTATTTCTCTATTATATTGCTTTAAAAACAAAATTTTAGCTGATAAATACAATATTATATTGAATAAGATATCTATAATATTATAGGTTCTAATTCATTGCATTTACCTTTACAAAAAAATTCTTTGTCGTTAATAAATATGATTAATGCAAATAAAATTATTCGTTTAAATAGTAGCAAAGAAATATATATTGAGAGTAAGAAAAAATATTGGCACAAATAGTGATTTAGGTAGAAATTTCTTCCCTATGGAAAAACATAGGTTTGACTTGAAAATAATCGATATCAGCCAAAAAGTAAAATTTCCTTTTTCGGAATAGTAAAGCATATTTGGCTGAATTATTCTACAATTTATATTCAAATAAATATTTATTTGATCCTAAGAAATTAAATTATTTGAAATTAATAAAGCATATCATTAGTTTAATAATTTGTTTATTTGACTAAAATAAACTATTTTATTAAATATGTTATATAAGGCTCCAGCTGTTGTCCACTGTACACCAGTTCCTTCCACATTGGTGGTTGATTTGCAAGAATCAAAGGCCACGGTATATAATGGGGAAACTGTTTTGATATTAATTTCTAAGAAATATTTATCTGACAAATACTAGACAAATATTTGATGGCTATATCCGCCATATAAAAAGCTTATACCTAGTATGGAAAGTCAATGTAGTGAAATCGGAGAACTGTCATAATCACGGCAATTTCTGTACTCATAGAATATGTTTAACGTATTTGTTATTAGAGGCCAGAGAACTGTGCTACTATATGTTTGGAACATAATGACGTGATGATTTAGGTAATACAATGTTGACGTAAAGCTACTACTACTTTGTCTGTAATTATACCGACTTTGTATGAAATAGCCTCTTTAAGAAAATCATACTTGATATCATGTATCCAAACAAATTTTTTTTTGCTGTTAAGTTAATTTATTTGGATAAAAGATATTATTTAAAAAAATTGTTTGATTGCTTGAAAGAAAGCAGTAACATTAATCTTAAGTTGCTGTATCTAATTCAAATAAAGTATCTTTGTGTGAAATAATTTTTTTCAAAGATATGTATTTCTTTGCTGAAATAAATCTTTTTTCTCAATGTATAAATATGTGCTTCGTAGGAACGCGAATAAAATACAATTTGAAGGTTTAATCACGGCAAAGGGAAATAGATTAATAGTAGATATAGGGGACGGAATTCATTCCGTGGAATCATAACAATTTTTTAAGCATCTTTTGAGAGGGTTACCGATTTGTTATTATACAGGGTGAGTTTTTTATTTTGAGACAACGGAATATCTCTAAAACACTGCATCAAATCAAAAAAAAAATTGTTATAATGTAGGGGGCTCACTGAATGGTGCCGAACTCGATCCCCACCTCACCCCCAGAGTGGGAGGGCGGACAACTTTGAAATCTTAAATGGGAACCTCTACTTTGTATTGCAGATTCGGATTGTACGCCATCAAGTATGTAGTTTTTGTTTGAAACTTTTTTCGATTCGTAACAGATTGCGCTGTAATCGCAAAAAACATGATTGTGAAAAAATACACACAAAAGAGAAGCAAGCAAACATGATTTTGTGTTTTTTTATTTTAACATTAAATAACATTTCAAAAAGCCGTTACGGTAATTTATATTGCGTAATGTTATAGGCTCCATTACTATTCAAATATTCAATACTAACTAATTTCTATTGGATTAATAATTAATAATCTGAATGGGGATCGGACAATGTGTAAGTATTCACAGCTTGTCAAGTACTGAATAAAGTACGGCTTTGTATCGCTGAATAGCATTCCAATTACGTATAAATGTATCGAAGTGAAGGGGCACAGTTTCGAACACATGGCTTTTTGAAATGTTAGTTTATATTAAAATAAAAAAAAATCATGTTTGCTTGCTTCTCTTTTCGTGTATTTTTTTCTAGACGTTCATAATCACGTTTTTTTTTTTTGCGATTACAGCGCAATTTGTTACGAATCGAAAAAAAAATTCAAACAAAAACTACATACTTGATGGCGTAGAATCCGAATCTGCAATACAAAATGGGTGTACCCATTTAAGATTTCAAAGTTGTCCCCCTCGGCACCATTCAGTGAGTCCCTATATTATAACAAATCTTATTAAGATCTTTTTTTGATTTGATGCAGTGTTTTAGAGATATTCCGTTATCTCACCCAGTATACTTGTTATGTGAGGGCGTGGTGTAAAACTTTCTTGGATTAGGTTAATTGATAACGAGGAAGCGCATCAGCTAGCGGAAGAGGCGGTGTCCAGGGGGATATTAGCGCTATATTTAGGAATGGGTTAATTTCGACTAGCATAGTTAAAAAAAAAACGTTTAGGGATAAACATGATTTACTTTGGATAGGAGGTGGACTACGAAATTTATCGGTAACGTTACACGGGAAATGAGGGTTAATTTGTCGTATCAGGCGATAGAATTAATAGTGGGTTACGGTAATTTTAAATCATATTTATGTAGAATTGGAAGGGTTAATGATTCCCATTGTGAATGAGGTGGGGTAGATACAGCTAAGCTGTTTTATTTGAATGTCCACTAACTGATGAGCGACGGTCGCGTACGGAAGTTATGGCATTAGCTAAGGTATTAAATTGGCCGTGACGAGAAACAGATATTAGAGATAACGAGTCGGTTGAATGGTGGGAATTTTCTAGTAATGCTGTTAAAGAATTAGATAGGATGACAAATATTTAGATAGTTACTAGGGTAGTATGTATTATAAATGAATATTTCAAACTCTTTAGTGGTCTAAATTAGTGCTAAATTATAATGGTGTACAAATAAATATTTAATATATATCTTTTATTTAATTATATTATTGATTAGAATGATTAGGATTAAATTATTGTTAAATATTGGAATATGTGCTGCTGTTGTTTCATTTGATTTCAGTTCATTACGACGGTCCATCATTCGACTGACAGAGGAGTTAGATTTATATTCCGCAAATAGCCGAGGAGCTACCTGGAGACGGCAGAGCTATCGGAATTGAAAGGACATGGAGGCTGCCTCTTGCAAACCGAGAAGGATAATAATTATAATTTGTTGGCTATTGGTAATAAGGTCCAGGCCTACTTCGCATGTCCTGCTCCCAGAACAAGGTCTTTTCGTGGTTTTTCTCGACACCTTGGTGAATGCTGGGTGATAACTAAAGTCGTTCCATGGGCGCAAACATAATAACAAGTAATAGGTGTCCGGTTTATTATATTTTTGTTGAATATTAATAATATTGTTATGGAACCCATATAGTACTTAGAATAGGTAGCCTCGTGTAGTACCTTTTAGGGTTGGGATGATTTGTAATTATTTAACTTTTTATAAATAAAGTGTCATGGAACTGTGTGCCTCAGTAAAAGATCCGTTTGTTCTTTTTACAATTAACCACATCAATTCGTTCAGTTTACGGACTCGTTCATTTAGAACGCGTTGGTCGTGAACGACACATCTCTAGAAAATACGCGGTAATTTTTAAAGAACCAGATAGGCACCTAATGCGAATAAAGGACAACCGGAATGCAGTATTTTCAATTCAATTAAATTTAAGGGCAGGCATTCGAATGCTCCTTATCCTCCGCTCAATCTCAACATTTTATTCCTAGTTACTGTTTCCGCATCATTTACCGAAACTCATTTTCCGTGACTAATGGTAATTGTCGCGGGTCCATAGGAGGCTGCCTAGTAGTGGAATTTCTTATTTCTCCATTTAATGCGTCATTAAATCAGCGCAAATATCCACGACGCGGCTATTACGACATTCTATACGGAGAAGACTGAAAACGATCGGCTTTCGCGAAAATAACGGCTTCATCGATGGCTCTGGAATGTTTATATCTAATTACGGTAATTGAATGGAAATCGTGGCGACGTTCGTATACCGTACGTAAGTCGATTGGAATACAGGTCTGGCTGGCTTGTATCTCGGTAAATTAGGTCCCGATTCCGTTCCCGAGACAGACGTCATCCGCCTCCTCCGCTATACGTGATGGGCGCACAAATCGTATTTGCAATGTTAATGGAAACACACCAGCACCTAATTCAAGCGCGTCGTGTGCAGCTCATCATTTAAGAGCGGAACGTATTCACCACATTTGCGACATTTTCGACACAATACGCGTTGTGTTTAGTAGGGAAGAAACTATGAGCCAGTTTACGTTCCTTTTGAGGGATGTTTAAGCATAAATACAAGGCATAATATCATCATGCAGTTTACAATTAATATTCCCTTTATTATAACCGCTGCAATGTTGAGTTGTTTTTATACCATCTACAGGGCCAACTACAGACGGATCAAAAATCGAGAACGGCATTGGAGCTGTAACCTATAATAAGATGAGAAACACAATGATTACTGCTCTTCTAAAAAAAATATGCCACGGTCTTTCAGGCAGAGGCATACACAATATTGCATTGTTCAAGTGAAATCCATCAGAGGGTCTATAAAAACAAGTGGATCTATATTGCAACACAAAGGCAGGCGATACTCAGTGCATTAGTGAACCCCGAAATACAATCAATACTGGGTTGGGAATGTATTCGAGAACTGAATAGCTGGACAGACCGCAATAAAGTCACTTTCCTGTGGGTACCCGGACATTCGGTAATCTAAGGAATCGAGAGAGCCGATAAATGAGTTAGTAAGGAAGAGATCATCGGCTTTATATATACGCTCGAACCTGTTCTAGCAATGCTCAAAAGTACAGCGTGAGAGTAGGTAAGAAAGAAGTTGGGTAAAAGAAAAAGACAAAGAACACTGGGACAAAACAACCAGACAAATGCATGGAAAGGCTTTTATTAAGAAAAAATCAGAGAAGAAGACTGAAGAACTACGACAGCTTAGTAGGAATCATCTTCGCATTGTAACCGATCTATTTACAGGGCGCTGCACACTAAAAGGACACCTACAGAAAATTGGGCTCAACACTAGGGATACAAACTGCAGACTAGTAGCGGGATGACAGAGAAAGCTTACCATATTCTATGTGAATGCGAGGCTCTTTCTGTACGCAAAAAGGCAGGCTTTTTGGTAAGACAAAAATGAAGCCACAGGATTACTTCAATCAACCAGCCAGAGACCTGTACAGATTAATGCAGGATACTAGGATACTGGAATGGCTGATATAATTTAATGGATAAAAAAATGGGAGACCAAATAGAAAAAGCCAGCTGCTGTGTTTTCGAAGACTTCAGGTCAGACGGTTCCCACAAAAAAAACCCAGCTACGGTTGGATAAGCATGGGTTACCGGCACTGGCGTAGCGAAAAATCCTGATGGTTGGCTGTAATTTTGCAGCTATGCGGTCGTCCATTCACGGATTATATTTAGATACTTCTTCCTTGTCTTTGCATTATAATTTCTACCTAAAATTAAAATTCTTATTTGTACTTGTAACAGTATTTGCTTAAAAGTTTATAGTAAAATAATCAATAGGCATATGATATTGGAAAAAACATATATTTATATTGAAAAATGAAAGAAAATTCATATACCAAACCCTATTTATTGTAATATTTTATTGCGACATGTTCCGGTCTAAATAACCATCATTAAGCAACTACAAAATGAAAAGTTTATTATTATAAAGTAATTCTACTACTAAATTGATTTTTTTTTAGCAATTGAAAGAAACTAATGTAAATTATGAACTTTTAAATTTTAAACCAAAACTTTTCAATTGTTAAAAAAAATCAATTTAATAGTAAAATTACTTATAATACTTATAATTTGACATAAACTTTTATCTTGTACTTAGTTGCCTGATGATGGTTATTTAGGCCGAAATATGTCACAACAAGGTATTACAATAAATAGGATTTGATATACGAATTTTCTTCCGTTTTTCAATTACATACACCCAATTCTCTGGGACTTCATGCATTATATATTTATATAATTCTTTCCTGAATAGTGTATAATTTAAAATTACTACAACGGAGTGAATGTCAATTCTTTTCTAAGATACGGAATAAATGCAAACTAAGAAAAGATTTAAATATTTGAAATTTAAGAAGTTGGCAGTTGACAATTTTATTGTAAAACCGTATCGTATTTACATTAAAACGCATTAAGGTTATTATATTATATTTCTTTAAATACTATAAGCTGTTTAAGGTTTATTCTACATATATGCAATTTAGAGATGAAACAAAATTTACATGCTATACAGAATCTATTAGTAGAAGAAACTTACTCTTTATATTTTAATACTTTTAGCCAGTGGCGGCTTCTCTTAAACAGCCATGAGGCTATGACCCATCATTGCAAATCAAAACTAGTCATTAAAGATCTTTTAATTTCTGTAAAAATACCGATAAATACACCTACACGCATTTAAGTACAGAACGAACGTTGCTATTCCTGTGATTTCATGCTACGAAACACGCTATGCAGAAAAGCAGCAAGCAGAGAGCCACATCCAGATTGGCTCCGAATTCAGACATTGTATGTCTCCGCGCGAAGCTAGAGGAACTAGAGGGGGCGTTCGGACTACACGCAAAAACTACATTGAAGTGGGGCCGGCAGTATCTTGGCCCCGCTAATCGTTGAATGGTTGATCGAGTTACACGAGTTAGTGATGATTCTAAACATATGCATTCCCAGACGCGTCATCAGTATACATCAGCACTCGGCACTATACGAGACGGGTGTTTCCCACTATCACGATAGGGAAACCTAAAAGTAAGCGTGTGAGTCAAACGGCTATTGGAACTAGAAACAATTGTAGATGGCCGTCGCACATGAATTTCGGTTTAGACAATTTCCCGCAATAAAAATTGTGTTTAAGAATATTTAATATTTATTAATTGCGGCAATGAAGTGTAGTATTATTCTTGCATGACAAATAGAATTGCCATTCATATCTTTGTTACGGTAAAGATGAAAATGAAATAATAAATATAAGGCAGTTATTCCTGAAAATACATAATAATAGTGTTTTAAGTAAAAAACAAGCCATTTGCTTAAGTAATCAAACAATAAAAATAAAAATTGTGTTTCCTATTCCTCGTAAGAAATACGTCCGTTTATGGTTAGAATATTATTTTACTCGACGATCAGCTTATGTGCTCTGTGTTGTGTATGTTAAGTAGTTTTCGTCGATATAAAATCACAAAAATACCTGAATAATTTTGCATTAGTTAGGTGAGGGAATGTAAACAAGTGGCCCATGTAAGTGCAGTTTAAAGACTCAATATACGCAATTCCGAAGGAAATACGTTAGTATTTATATTCAGATAGATAAGTATTCCCGATAAGAACTTATGTATTTTTTATTTTAAAATGGATTCCATAAATTTGTCTGCATTAAATTTTTTGTGTCGGTATTATTTAAGCTAGCAATAAGGTATGTAATAAATTACTGCAAGCTGAGCTAATATTATTCAAAATTTTATAAAGTGAATTAAATGGAAGGGGAAGGGGGGCATTTGGCTCCACCACTGCATATTGTTACCAGCCGCCACTGGGTCGCCAAGTGCACTTTATCAAATGCACTACTTTTTGTGGTATCCAAACAAAAACCTTACCAGCACCGTATATATTCCTCTTTGTTACGGAAGTTAACAGGAAGAGAAGTTTATATGGAAAATGAGCCACGACACATATAGATGTCTGACCGTTGTGGGCGTTAGTTGTCCTAATTTCCTCGATGGTGAATTTATACACCGAATTTGTCGAGGCGCTTGTGTGTGCAAATATATTCACGAATGTGATTTGCATCTTAATCTCCCCTGTAGCCCAGTATGGTAATACGACTTGCATCATCCTTGCCATCATTTTGTGAAATTCGGTTGAGCGACCGATATTTGAAAGTTGACAGAACGAACGCCGCTTTAGTTTCGTTAGTGACATGACCAACGTTGAGGATTATTAACGGACGCTAATGATTCAAATCAAGTGTCAAGTTAATGCTTATTAATTGTTACATTTACAAACTACAATAATTGTTACTTTGTGCCACTTTTAACCTTCTATATAATGGAGCACTTGAAATTTTTATACGTTTCGATCTGATTCCGGTAATCATCAACTTTCTTATTTGTTATGGGCGCCATATTGGATTTTGACACCGGTAGAAAGTTTTTTTTTTTTGATTTCAACCGTTTGTAACATGTTGACAAAAGTTTTTGATATTATGCTTTAATTGACGAAGAATCCAATTTAGGATTAAATCAGATAGCCATGAAATTTCGAACTGTCAATCATTTCAATTATTGTCGTATTTGTAATTGAAAAGTGTATAACAACGAAGATAAACGAGATATGTTGTGCATTTTTTATTCATACCAAAATACAATAATAGCGAATACAAGATAATTGTATCCTGAACGACGACAAACCATATTGTAGCATTTGTCTGGATCTTGATAGAAATTTAGTCGAGTATGGAAACAACGAGAGTAGTATTGTTGACTTTGATGGATAATTATTTACTTAAAAAACAATGCAAAGTTTACGCAAACTTTACAGAAACACACCTTTAATTTATCATTTGCAGAATATCTCCTTAATATTCTTTCAAATTCTGGTTACCATAAACATTACGTGGTTTGGTAAACGATCCATACTTGATTTCTATTTGTCAGAATTAACTCAGACTCGAGTATGTAAAATTTTGCATTAAAGCGTAAACCGTACAAGATCCATGTTAGGCATAATTTATTACCTGGCGATAATTCAAGACGACTGCAGTACTGTACTTGGTTGCCGGTAAAGTTAGAAGAAGTTTTTACGAACCAGGTTCAAAATATCAGGTCTGCGACTTCGCAGCCACCCCTACCTGGCTTATGTGAAATAAAAAGCATAAATTTGACAATTCTTTGGTGTTATCAAGAATTCGAAAAGAAGTTAAATCCAAACAATGAAAAAGTGCTTAGTAAGCGCAAGGAAACATCAAAGTTAAAATGACTGCAACGGGTAAAAGAAAAGAAATATTTGCCGGAATTTAAGAGTGTTAAAAAGGAAAAGTAAGTTCTTCATCTGGTATTGCATTTATGTTATATTAATGTGTGGGGATGACTTCTCTTATCTTTCCTAGCATGAAGTTAAACTATTCAACAGAAAGATGTAAATATTCAGAGATTTTTTTGACACAAATGCATGGTGATCAACTTATGTCACAAACCCTCTTAATTTTTTCTGACGTAAACATATTAAAATGAATGAGATGTATAATAAAATGTTATATACACCACGCAATTACTTACTAGCTATTGCACCTGCGTCTTCAATTCGTTGTTTTCTTTGCCTGAACCAGGAGAACTGCGTTCACAAACTGTGTTCTCGTATATTTTAGGGGAAGAGAGTTATCGTATAGGCATTACTCGGGAATAAGAGATTATATTATAGAAATTCCACTATTGCCTAGAAACTTGCGTTCTCTCCATTCGAGAATTAGTATCCTGGTGGAAAAGTGATCGAAATAGATGTTATTGTTATTTTATACGTCATGTGTAATGGGAGTAAGGAAGGGGGATATAAGTTATATATATTTATATATATATTTGGCTCTGTGTGAGTTAATAGTTCGGGAAGTAAATCAAACAAAAGATTTAGTTCCTCACAAAAATTCTTTAATATCACAGAAGCCACCGCTTTCGTTCTAATTGAACATCATCAGGCCAGAATTTTAAATCAGTTTAAGAATGGCCAAACTTTAAAATTAAATTAAAATTGGATTGTACAAAATAAATTATTAAAATTGTATGAATCTTGTAAAACACAAACGTTGGATATTGAATAAAACACATTAAAAGTATAAAAACAAACCAACTACACATTATAAAAAAAAATATCTTAAAATGATTTAAAATTGTGGCTTGGTGATGTTCGATTAGAACGAAACCGGTCGCTTCTGTGATATTAAAGAATATTTGTGAGGAACTAGACCTTTTGTTTGATTTACTTGCTGGATATAAGTTAAGATGCACAAATAATTGATAGTCTAATATAACAAAAAATATTTTAATATAAAAGAAACTCGTACTGACAATATAAGTTCTACACTAAGATATTTCATTTGTTTCATTCATTTCGTTTAACATTTGTACTTATCGTATTTACTTATTCACGCTTAATGAATTATAAGATTATTCAATCCATTTCACAATTATTATACATTAATACTAGTTTATTGAAACGAAACAGAATTACTACTAAGAGCTTCTGTACCCAATTGCAACTAAAAAATAAAGTGCTAAATAACTTGCTAACGTACACTGAGAAAAATGAGAATGTTGGCACAAGAAAAGTTATTATTTTGAACTTTTTGCATTCACTCAACCAGTTTTCCTTTAAATCAGCACACTTAAATTTTATTGCGAAATAGTAACCTCATTGAAAGAAAACGCATATTTTAGCTGAATTATATATGTTAATTCAAACAATTATTTGCTTTAACCGTCAGTGGAACTACAAAATTAGTTAACTGAATGCATGTGCCGCAGATTTGAACAAACATTTATTTTAATTCAACATTAAGATTATTGGATGAACCACAATTGTAGATTGATTCAAAACATTAGTGCAACTAATTTTGGGGAATTGATTTAAACATTCCGGTGGTTTGAGCATATTTAAATACAAAAATTTGTTAAGTGAACCAATTATTGGTTGAATCAACACATCTTTTTTCTCGGTGTATGAAAAAAAGTATGTCTAAAACAATTTTTTAAAACTATGATGCGATTACAAAGAAAGCTAAATATCAAAACCTGAGCAACTTGGAGGAGAAGCCTTACAAATCGATTGCACTGAGGGCACTGGTGTATCAGTTTGTTGTTCCAATTCCTTCAGTTCAGCTTGAAATACTATATTATCAATTCGATTCATGACGATTTTTCTGGTCCTCAAAGACAATCCTCTGAGTTTTCTCATAAGTAATTCTCCGTATAGTGACAATTCGTCGGGATTAATTGTTTGTTGTGAAGATTCGCAAAGCTGTGTCATGCAATCATCGAACTCTTCTTGGTTTGAAAGAATCTTTCTTTTTTTCGGTTTCGACTCTTCTGGTTTTGTAAACTGTGGTGTGTAATCATAATTATGTGACCCTGTTACAAGAAAGAGCGTAAAATATGAGACAACTTCAATCAAATTATACAAGGTTATTACCGCTGTCACTATATTCATTTTCTAGTGCTATTCCTTCGAAAGTATCTCTTGAATTATCAGTTGAATCATTACCAACGCATGAACTTAGAGGATCTGTCAGAGTAGCCTGCAGGAAATAATTTAAGGGTAATGTAAATAATAAGACTTGTGGATCTCCCAAAAGACGAAAGGGGTTGATACAATACTACAAATAAATGTCAGTTGGGGTATTTGTTTGTTTTAGGTGTGGCGTAGGGTCGCCATTTGTCCTCATACATCAGGACACGCCGTGCCGCCGTTATTGAGAATCATGATCCAACGACTTCGAAAATGTCTCGAAATTAAGTAAATATAAGAAATCTGAAATTGTGTTTTTGGCAGATTTCGCTTTAGACACATGAATATCCAATTACGCCGTGCTACATGAGATTTTATTAATTCGGAAAAATTGTTTCAGGAACTTGTGGGCTCCCACCAACCGAAGACCGAATGAATTAAGTCAAAATAAAAAAAAAGACTTATTACCTAAACATGCAACGTTATCTCTATGCTAATTTCTTGGTAAGGTAAAGTCAGGTAAGTGTGTAACCGGGGCAAGTGTGTAGTTTGTTTATATTTATTTTTAAAATTGAAATACGAACGTCCTCTTGTTATAATATTAATGTACTAAACTTCATACTAGTTTTACAAACAAAAGTTCGCATCTCCTAACGTGTAATAACTTGAATATCTTGTGAATATATTATACCTTATTAAACAGGCATCAGTTTAGTATTACACTCTTGGCCGAACTAAAAGATAATGCATAATGGAGTATAAAGCAAGTTCAGTATAAACACTATTGTAAGAAGTGCCACGACTTTTAGTTCAGACGAAAAGCGCGACAAAATTGTATAAAATTACCTCTCCATGTAAAAGGTTATAAAGACGTCTAATGTGTTCTTTTTTTTGTGCGTTTTATCTTTCGTCTAGATAAACTATTGCGCGCTTACCTATCGCTTATAAACTTTATCAGTTACCCTTGTAACAGCACCCTTATGATTCTTAATTCTTCCGTAGCGGCGATAGCGATGACTATCCAATTGTAAATTGCGCGCGAAGATGTTTGTTTATGTCGCGTACTATTTCACGTCGTACAATAATAATTATTAAAATCAACCTTAGTGAGGAAGCATCAGTGCGTGAGTGATTATCCAGGGTCCTTACTTTGTTGTACGCAACAAATAAAATATATTCTAGTGAAACAAATCCTTAGTTTTTCGTATCTTTATTGCTCAGGTCAACAACATAAAAAAAGTGCACAAACGTAAATACTATGAGATTCAAAATGATTGTCGTAAGAAAAAACTGTTTTCCGGAAAAAATTATCTATACTTATTACCAATTTAATGAGCGAAGTTAGCTACATACAAATTTCATACATTAAATGAATTTTCTTGACATTTAGCGACATTGGCGTGCGTGTTGTAGTATCTTTCGATTATTTATCTTATAATTTTTTTCAAATCGTTTATATTTACATCTAATATCACCAACAATAGTATTTCTGAATACTGTAAGAAAATAAGGGAATTTATCTGTGGTAATAGCTCAACAAACAGGTAAAAATCAATATTAACATTAAGTGAAATAGTTTATTACATTTTTATAATTTTATAGGCTTATCATACACTTCAGCGCAAGGAGCTGTCAAAAGAAAGTTACATTTTCATCCCTATAAAGTTTCTACGGTACAGGAATTATTGCCATTAGATCACGATAGGAGATTGGAATATTGTCATTGGTTTAATAACAATTTAAGGGACGATGACTTGCTAAACAAATCATTTTTCTCCGATGAAGCCTGGTTTTATCTAACAGACTATATCAATTTACAAAACTATTGTATCTGGTCTGCAGAAAATCCACACGAATTTCGAGAAACGCAATTGCATCCCGTAAAAGTTGGAGTTTGGTTAGCTATGTCCAGGTAACGAATAATAGGGCCAATTTTCTTCGAGGAAACTGTAACAGCCCCAACGTTACCAACAGATGTTGGAATTGTTTATTGCAGAGTTACAAGAAAATGAGCTTGAAGCAGGTTATTTTGAGCACGATCATGCTCCAGTACATACTGCTTGACAAACCTGCCAATATCTTCAACAGTTTTTTGCTGACAGGTTCGTTAGAGCACAAAGATGGCCACCAAGATCGCCTGATCTAACCCAATTAGATTACTTCATGGTTGGCTATCTAAAAAATAGGATCTATAGTAACCGCATGCATACCATAGAAGAACTGAGAGATGCAGTTTTGTCACTTAATAATTATATTAATTGTATGTTATAATTAGTTTGTTCGCGTCGCATGAACTATTTGCACCATTATGCACTTTTGCACACAAAAGTTCTAAAAAGTGCATAAAAGTGCAAATAGTTCATGCGACGCGAACAAACTTAATTTAAAGTAATAAATATTTAGTTAAACACCAGTTAGTACTGAATTGTAAAATCATAATTTAGTAAAGTTAAATTAATTACATTTCATTTTTACAAGCAGAAACACTAATCCATATAGTCATCATCAGTTTAAATATAAGTTACGTTTTCCTTATTTATGACAGATCCGTTTACTTTCTTATGTTCCAACACTGACTTAGTTCAAATCTTCATTACAAACACGCGGCATATACCCTACACCCTGTTACTATCTATAGGAGTGGATTTGACAATCATTTTGAATCTCTGTGTACAGGTACCTAAGCAAAATCACATTTAATATCTAACATACAACAGTAATATATACAGTAATGAATTACGATTAAGATGTCGGTTTTTCAACGGGGTTTTCGGTTTATTTGTCGAGAAGGTATGTGAAATCGTCGCGTAAATCGATACAAATTAAACATTATTGATTTATGACATAGAAATCAATGGAAATTAATTCACGTCTTAAGTATACAGGAGGGCGTCATTAAATCGAGTACAATAAAAAAGATATAATCCTACCTCAAAATTAATTGGCTCTAGGCGCGGTTTTACGTCAGCTATCGCATGTCACACCCTGGAGACAACAACGAGCGATAGTTCGACCGCAAAAAAGGATATACGGAGATTACGCGCCGCGTCACGCTTGGAGGGGTGGCTACGGTCGGTAATCGAACGAGGGGCGGAAGAACTATATTCATGTCACACCCCGAGGGACGACAACGAACTATAGCCTTACGAGAACGGAAAGGGAAAACTAAATTCTTGTCACACCTGAGGGACGACAACGAACTATAGCCCTACGAGAATCGAACGGATACTATATTTGTGCCACACCGGAGGGACGACAACGAACTATAGTCATATAGGATCAGAGAAAGACCATAATCGTGTCACCCCGTAGGATGACAACGAACTATAGTCAGCACAAGGGAGAAGATCGGGAACTGGCGGAGTCTGTCTGCGATCGCAGTAGATGCACAGCTATATAGGCACGCGGTGATGGACGGGACTCAAGCGTGCGTAAACTCGGGCGAGTGAGGATAAAGTGTGCGTAGATTCAATATGCGACGCGTGGAGAGTACGCGACACACAGAATTGAAACTAAGACGTGTGCCGGTGAAAACAAATCAACGAATAAATGTGGCCGTAACGAGCATAACGGGAAAAATTGATTTAAATAAACTAACATTTAAGCCAAAATAAATTACAAAACTAAACTGAATACTGAAATTCATTTTTCCTTATAACAACACGTTACAAGGTTCGAAAGTCGACATTCTTAAAAAAGCAAATTTGAAAATTTGCTTCACCTCGCGAAACACACTGAGAAACGCGAAAGATAAGCCTCATCTCAATGTAAACCGGTAAACCGGTTACCGTAACAGACCACAGTGAGGTTGGACATCGCGTCCCCCGGCACTGGATAAAACCCCTCAAGGCAATTGACTAATGCAGGCACAAGTAGCGGGTGTAATAAGGTTTACATTCGATAAACAAAACGATCGAAACTGGCTTCAAGGAACACATAGCAAGTTATCGCTATGGGCGACTTGAATTATCTAGCGTTGCGCAACAAATTGAATTAGTGAAGAGCTTGCAATCACGTAAAAGGTTAAACACATACGAAACCGTAATCGACAAAATTTAACTTTAAAATACGGATCTTGTACTATGCATAAAATGACCTTGCAATACGTACCGATGCCAATTTTGAAAACGATATTGGTCGTTAGGCATGTGTGGGAGACACGGCTATGTATCTGTTTCTGCTTTCCTATATCTAGTTAAATTTTGACGATTACAGTATATGAAGAAACATTCAAATGACTTATTGAATCGGAATGCTGCATTACTCCATTAATCAATTTTGATGGATTTTTGAGGGTAGAATAGTTCACATTGTTCGCTAATTTTTGATATTCGGAATGGTCAAGTAGGCGTAGAAGAAGCGCTTGTAAATATGTTTGCGTAATACGACCAGTTGTGCTGTATGCCAACGAAACATGGGTAATGTTAAAAAAAGATGAACAAAAACTAGAAATCTGGGAAGAAAGCGGAGGTTGTAAGAACAACAGGAGGTGAATGGAGAAGACGCACAAAACAGTGAGGTAATGAACCTGTACAGAAAAGCGAAAATTAAGGCGAAAGATATGAATACAAAGAACGAGATGGTTAGGTCAAATCACCCGAATGCTTGAACAAAGAATTGTTAAAAAAATAGTGTTATATGAAGGGGAAGGCGAGTCACCAAAGAAAAAGTGCTTTGAGGAAGTAAAGGCGGACATAAGTGCAGTGGGCATAAAGAAGTGGGAAGATATAGCAAAAGACCGGAAAAAGTGGAAACCAAATAAGGATGAAAATAGAAGCCAAATTTGAAAATAAGAATACTACTTTTCCATTTGCAATAACAACAGTTGGCAACTACTTCCGGCATAAACGAACATTACCGAAAGTCGAAAATATTTTAGCTAAAGTGAGCTACACCCACAGACTTACTATAGGTATTTTTAAACCTGGCACATATTTTTTCCCCCCAAGGGCGGGTGTAACCCGAAGAAGGCAACTCAGCCAGAAAGACTATTGTGCCCCCATGTCAATTTTAGCTCTCAGTCAGGTTGCACCCTTTCAAAAAAGTTCGCGATCTGGCTGAGACTTAACTTACCGACTCTGGGTTCTACCGCAAAGTGTGTCTGCCTCTCCTCGTTCACTGCTGGGCGGTTGAGAGCAGGACTTTCCTCCGCATTTCCACATTTTCTGCACAGGGGAGAGTTCACTAACCCCATGCGATACATGTGTTTATTTAGTGCGCAATGCCCAGTTAAGATTCGTGTGAGTAATCGCAATCTGCTCCTGCTCATAAAAACTGCCTTGCGGAGTCCTTCCTCATTTGGATGAAGCCCTAGAGATTTACAGTGTCTTGCGCCGGTGAGTCATTCCAAAAGGAGCAGTGCCCAGCAGCAAGTTGGGATCTGACAAACGTTTTGATGCTGTCACATGAGCTACCACACGTTGGTTCTGCACCTAAGAATGGCAGCTTGCTGGCGCCCCTTGCTAACGTGCCAGTTATGTCATTGCATCTGATTCCAGAATGACCTGGCACCCATCTCAATGTAACTTTCAGATGTTCCGCCAGCTGTTTAAGCTTTCTGTGGCACCCCAGTACCACCTCAGAGTCAAATCTGACACCCCGCAAAGCTTCGAGGGCAGCCTGGCTGTCGGAACTGATTCCTACCCTTCCGTTCTTGCGCAGGCAGTTTGAGATGCCCTCTGCACAAGTTTGGATGGTAATAATTTCGGCCTGGGAAATGGTGGGGAGGCCCCTAGGCTAAAAGCTTCGCCGTCCCGTTTTCTGTCCCTCCAGATTCCAATGCCCGCACCATTACGCGTTTTCGAGGCATCGACAAACAAGCGGGATAGACCCCGTTTCGGTTTGCGGATGTACGCTATTGCAGTTTCCCTGCTGGAGATATCTACACTGTACCCCCAGGAAAGCTAAAAACGAGCGAGATCTTATCCGCCTTTACGGACACCAGTACTGTCTGTTTAATGTAGATGAAAGTGCTGGTGTGGTCTCCGAGTTTGCCGGAGAAAACCTTGCATCCACTACATTTTGCTCTGTAAGCCCCTAGGATTGCTTCAAACCACAATACCAACTGCAGCGGGGAAGCCCAAGAATGGTCTCAATAGCTGTCGGCGCGGAGGACATGGCTCTCGTGATGCCCAAGCAGGCAATCTTTTGGACTTTGCTAAGCACATTTGTAGCATAGCCTAGATTTGCTTTATACCACCAGACTAGCGCGACTTCAGTTATAGAGAAGAGCCCAGAAGTTCCTTATGGCTTTATTCGTCACATGTTCTGGAGTTTGGCGTCCAAGACAACACCCAGATATTTGACCCCGGTTGATACGAATATCTTAGAGCCGAATATAGTGGAACACTGAAGTTTTGGGAAGTATGTTTCTTTTTTAGAGGGAGATAACGTAGCATAACTAGTAGTAAGTTTTTCTTATTTTTACTTAATTCATTCGGTCTCCGGTTGATAAGGCAAATCCAAGTGTTCCCGAAACAATTATCCGGAATTAATAAAATCTCATGTAGCACGGAGTGATTTGATATGTATGTGTCTATTACTACGTTACAGTCCTGTGATATCTTTGCAACTTTTATTTTGTTCTTATGTTGTCGAAGTTAATTTTAGGTTCAATTTAATCAAAATCTAATATTTGTTAAATTACCTTCTTTTAGTGAAGACATTTTTTACGTATATACATCAATATTAAGAATTGTATACCGGTTTACGGTTAACCGGTAAATTGGCCAAAAAACGTTCGGTAAACCTGCTGGAGATATCTACACATAAATTAAATACAAAAATTTATCGGTAATTCGGTAAATGAAAAATCCATACCAGAAATTTTTATGTACGAAATATTGTGTTTATAGATATTTAACGGTCTAAAGGGAAAATGAAAATAAAAAAAAAACAGCCAAGTATAAGTAACAATATACCCAATTATTAATTTTATGGAAGATTTTTTGTTTAATTTTAATTTAAATTTTCTTGAGATTAAGAGCCGCTGTAATGCCTAGAATAGAGAATATAGAAAGAAATTGACAATTTTTGATTAGAAACGTATAACCTCTATTCCACCGAGTTAGTCAGAAAGAGAAGAAATCAAAACATTCTCACAAAAAAAGCAAAAATTGAAAAAAAAATCGTGTAAAAAGTAAAAGAAAATAAATCTCAAACGAGATGGATAACGAAATGCAACGGAAAGAAAAGCGAGATTAATGTTCATTTGTTGCTAGGACGGTAGGAAGCAAAACACCCCACTTTTCCTCCTATCTTTGTCAACAAGTGCCATCTCAATTCTCTCATTTTATAGTTTTTTTGTGTGGATTTTATTTATCTCTCGAAAAAAGTTGATGTGATTTGTGCTCTGGAGATTTTTAAGATTTTTAAAAGTTTTAAATCGTTTTTCTTAAAGAGTAAGTAAATGTCTCATTTTTTAATATTTAAAAATAATAATATATAAGAACAACATTTCACGTACTTAAATTAATAGTGATTTTGAATACACCACATTATGAGAGGACATTAATGCAACATTATTGTAAGATAACATTAAAATTTGAGCCTTAAATATTTTTTTACTTCTAACTATTTAAAATAATTAAACACAAATATTTATTACAAAATTCTAATGTTATGCCTTAAGATTGTGTTAAATATGTATTATTCTAGCCTAACTTCTAACCCTATTTTCTTGGGAAGTCCCCATTAATATGACACATAAAAAAAATTACCGGTAATTTACCGGTATTTTCATTTTCATTTACCGAATTACCGGTAAAAGGGAAAATCGGTAATTTTACAATTACTAGTAAATTCCGTTAAACATTATAAATATATAGAAGTTTAATTTTCCAAATACCATAAGTTTCTGAGACCGTACCTCGTAAATATGAAATACTGAAATATTCCGTTAAGGTTTTCAAAAAATATGATAACCCTACTGTAGCGCTGTGCAGCGTAACACACTCACAAGCCTAGTGATATTTTTATATTCGAGTTTCGACAAATTGAATGGAAACATTACAATACTTATGCACATGTCTCAATACATAAACCATTAACAATACAAACAAATCTTGCAATCAATTTCTCTGCGTCTAGGGTACTTTTTTAATGTGTAAATTGCAACTGACACGACACAAACTATTAACGATATTTATTTGTATTTTTAAGTAAATATTAAAATAATAATTAAATTAGCTATTTTAAGATACGTACAGCGAACGACAAGAAGTCCTAGAACAGTGGAGGGAAATGCAGTACACTTACGCGAGGGCATAGTTTGCTATGCCCTTATGCTATGTTTAATGCTGAGCAGAGTTGACATGATGCTAATGAAGGTTCAGATTTGGTTACAGCAGAAATTCTGTTTGGGGGCAAATGCTTTGGGCTTTGATTGGGATAATGGATATTGGCGTCGACGGTTCTTTTGTAAAATTTGATCCCACAGCTGGATACCGGGATTTTTGATACACCCTTTCAGAAATGGAAGAAATGACCTTTTTGACGTTCCAAATGTCTTATATTTTCGGATTCAATTTGAGATATGTCAAGTTTTATTCAGTAAAAGAACTCATATCTGATACAAATATTTGTTACTGTTTTGAATTGTTTGTGAATTTACTATATTGTTAAAATAAGTGATTTCAATAGAAAATTAGAATTCGGCCAAAATTTTTATATTAAAATATGGTATACATGCATACATTGTCGCTCTGAACTTTCCCAAAAAAATTATTGCTATTTCGAGATGATATGAGAGAAACAGTAATAGGTTCAGGCAACTTCACTTTAATTAGTGTTCTATGAGTTCTTGTCTCCCGGTACATATTAAATAATAATACTTACGTCTGTATTTATTGTATTTGTTGTGATATTACTTTTAAACGTGTCACCTAAAAATTGGTCCATTTTGCTAAACGCAAACCATGAAGGTTTGTAAACGTTCCCTGTTGCAGCACCAGATTTTGCAGACTCTGCCATTTTCCTTTTAAGCAGTCTATAGGTGGCCATTAAGCTTTCTTTCTTTTTTTTTAAATGCTCTACAGTTACCTTAATGCTGAGTTCGTGTTTTATACAGTTCCAGGCATGGATCACGTGGGAGCGAGATTTATGGTTGAGGTTCTTTGGATCCCAAATCACAGGATGTTTTTCATAGATACTTAAGTATTCTAAAATTAGCTCGTTCGACCACTCGATGTTCGGTTCTGCAGACATTTTTCTGTAATTTTAACAATGTCACTGTCAAATAAATATTCCCTAAACAAACACTATACTCGACATCAAGTAAGTATTGTCCTAGTACTCGCCCTATCTTTGTATAGTTATTAACAATTTTTTTTTTCTAAATTTTATCATAGTAGAGTTAAAAACAGATTTATATACTATTTATAATAGCTATTTAATTGACATGATGTTGAAATCAGCAATTAATATAATTAATTTCAAAATTTTATTGTGAATTTGCTAAAAATATGGATATTAATGAAAAAAATCTTCGTTTTCTTTTTTTCTACATTGTCGCAATCTTGTCTTTTTTTGATTTAACAGATCTTTGTTTGTATTAAAATTCAATTACGAAATGAAAACGTTGCATTAGCGTTTGGCCAATATTCTCTCTAAACAATACACAAATTTGTAATTCCTTACAACATAAAAGTACCTCATCAAAATCTTTACACAAAACTTACCTACTAATAATGCCCCAAAATAAAACAGACAAATGTTACATTGTAATGACGTATATGTAGGGCAAATTATAGGTGTATAACCAATGTATAACCAACTTAAAGGACATAATCCAACAGTATTAATGCTCTTAAAAAGCATACCAATAATGAAAACATTTAATTTCGAACAAACAGAAATATTAACTAAAGAATAAGATATAAAGCAAGAAGCTTGAAATTTACATAAAAAAATATATAATGCAGTTAATAATCGCCAAGAAATTGCAAATCTTTCTAATAAACATTTCATTATTAAACTTTCTTTAAAATTTATATTTTTGAATTATGATGATTTGATTTATATCGTTTTTATCATTGATAGCATATTTATGTCTTTTAATTTGCCACATTTCTTTAAATAGAGTTTTATAATATATTTAAATTTGTGATTTTTGTCAATAGCATGTTTTGTTAATGCTGTTGCATTATAATTACCTGTTTATACTACATTTGTGGGTGTAAATATTCTTTTTTCTAAATATTGCTTTGATTGCCCAATATATACGCCATTACAACTTGACATTCTTTTTTGTAGATCGTGTTTGTTCTTTTATTATTATCTATGGTTTCTTCAGTTTTTGTAAAGAAAAAATTAATTGAATAATTTGGTTTATGAGTTACTTCAATTTCATATTTTCTTAATAATTTTTGTAGGTTTTCTGATAATTGATTAATATAAGGTATATATGTGTTAGTTGTTTTTAGAAAAAAAAAACACGATCTATAAAATAGAATGTCAAGATTGTAATGGCGTATATATTGGGCAATCAAAGCAATATTTAGAAAAAAGAATTTAAGCTCATAAATATAGTATAAACGCAGGTAGTTATAACACAACAGCATTAGCAACACATGCGATTGACAAAAATCACAAATTTAAATTCGACAAAATAGAAGTTTTAAATACATAAAATCATTGCTATAAAAGGCTATTTAAAGAAATGTGGCAAATTAAAAAACATAAATATGCAATCAATGATAAAAACAATATAAATAATTTAAGTAGTATCTATAATAATCTTATAATGGAAAATTCAAAAACTAACGTAAGTAAAAACCATAGTAATATACCACAGGAAGACAATCAAGATCGTTTACACCTTTAGTAAAATATAATTATTAAGTTGAAGGTAGATCGAGCACTGTGAGATATACTGATAACAGTTTTTTAATCTTCAAACACCATGTAACAGTTCGTTAGCTATGCCTACATCATCAGGTGTACATGCCAGTATATTGTCAGAATACCAAATGTGTAAATATAATAAGTATATCCTAGGTTACAAAATTAAGCTACAGGACTACTATCTTCAATAAATTATTATTTATTATTATTATAATATTATATAAATATTTATAATTAAGGGGCGTTAACTCGGTATTAAGTAAGCTATTATTACGTTTCTTCATATAAATAGCTTTCACATATTAAGAGTCTTACAATTTGAAGACTTAATTACCTCTAAATCATGAATTAAACAAGTGTGTCCTGTATTAACAAAATGATACGCTAAAGCGAATTTATCATCATTTTGATTTTTAACATGATATAAATGTTCTTTAAATCTAATCTCGGCATTCCTCTTTGTTTGATCTATATATACTTTATTACAAACACCGCATTTGATCTTATAAATCCCAAAAGATTTTTTAAAATCAATAATTTCAATATACATTTTAATTTATTTCTTAATAGATTAAATTGTAATAATTGTTTTCTATAATTATTAGAGTTCTAATTAATTATATAGAGTAATAATTTTTAACATTAAAAATCTATAAATTGTTTTAAGAAAATTGTGCCAAGGTTAGAGCGAGAGGATTTATCTGTGAAATGGCGAACGTAAACAAGGATAATATATAATAAATCGTTTTATTTTTGACTGCTTTTAAATCGATCCGTTTGTCGCGTAGAAGTATATGTTTATTACACACTTGTATTCATGTAGTGCAAGGTAACAGTGTTAACGTCATTTACAATTATTTGTTACTCGTAAATTTTAGTATAATTAGATCGATATATAAAAAATAATTTTTTTCCAAATTTTTTGATAAATACGTACAGTACAGAAAAAGTAATGATGTTCCACTCGCTTTACCTGTTGGTAAATTATTAATAAATGTAATATCGAAAGATTAAATAAATAATATGTTAATTAAATTTGTAGGAAAAAAAAATAATTTTGTAAATGGCATAAATTATTTCGAAACGCAAAGAAAAATATTTTAATGTAAAACTACCGTTATTTCCCAAATAAATAAAACAGAGAATACATTGCCTTTACAAAAAAAAAAATGCACACCTTGGAACTTATTACTTCTAGGAATATGTTCATTGCGCTAATTAATATTATTTATTTAACAATTTTATTTGATATTTTGTTATTTAAAATCCCATAACAAATAACAAAGTTATGGCTTGCGATGTTTTTTGTCAATCACCCGTATATATTATGCTCGGGCGCTCGATAGATGCGGCAATTACACTTCATAAAATATATTAGATTTTCGCGGCACTCAAACGAAAAGTTGCCAGTACGGTATATTGCTATTTGCGCTAGTATACATATACTCGCATCAACTGTGATCGCATGTTCCGTTGTCTGATGCGTCGACCTTTTCGTCTGGCGTCTGTGGCTTCCCAATTCCCCACTACCTTTCACGGCAGCCGAGCAGTACTCGGACATTTGTCGATAAATACTAGTAACTACGATTGTTGCAGTACATGGACGCTTAGCTCGATTCAAGGTAAATACAGCCCAACTGTCTATGTATTGAATAAAACTTACGACAAAGAAATACATTTTACTTACTTTATCCTTCCTGTATTCGCAAACGTGAATCACAAGTAAAACAAGAGAAAAATACAAGTGCACAGCGGCTGTCGCGTCTGCTTGCAGACTTCAATGGCGTCGGACCAACGTTGGCACAATCATCCGACGTGTGAGAGGTTTAGCGACTCCTAGTCGAATGTGAAGCAATCAACGACAACGTTGGTTACAGTTGGTCGTGTTGCATTCACACGGCACGTCTGAGCGCAAAGCATAAACATTGGCGGGTATTGATCAGGCTGCCTGGATCCGGTTAGCACGGGAATGGCCAACTTCATCGGAAAACAGATGAGTACATTATAGGCAGGTAAGAATCGGCGTTATTTACATAGATAGATATCCGAATAAATATATATAATTTTATCTGCAAATTATTTGTTATTTAAGGATAAGTTTTCTAATAATTTCTTAACTGGAGTGCGCACGGGAGGATATTATGAAAGGTAATATAAATAAAAGTCATTCTGTGTTTGAAAATTACTTTTCCTTTAAATTTTTATATGGTCTTTTATGATCTACATATTTGTACTAAATTGACATTCAAGGTGATTTATTAACAGTTCTGTTTGTGAAAAGGTAGCGTAAAAATGAGTTCACGTTTTGAATAAAATTTTGCGCAAGTAAAAGACGCTGCAGAGGATAAACTAACTGCATTAAATGCGTAAAAGTCTAGAAATCCTGCGCAGAGACTCTTTACGTTCCTGTGAAAATCGTTGCATTGCCATTATTTGTTATTATTTTTATAACTCCGCCAAAGAAAATAGTCAATATACAAAAAGATCTGATAGAAAAAAAATAATTGGGAAAACTGGATTAAGATTAGATATAATACCTAGTGTCTCGGCAAAAAATTATTAAACAGTTAGAGGGATTTGAAAGTTCGAAAAGAAGTTCATACTCAATATGCAACCAAGTTGGATTAATGAAGTCCTTTTTTTAAAGTTTCGCCACAATTAATGTTTTTAATTGTAAGTAGATTTGTTTGAAAATAAGGCTTCTTAATTAAATTCTATCCATTTCCGCAATTAACTTGCCTTCTTCAGAATCTATGATATTATTTAATTAACAACACTGGAGAATTTATATAAACTAATTTATACTAACAAAAAAATTGTTAGTTTTTTGGTTTTCTTTTCTTTATGTAATCATAATTACAATATCGTTATTATAGGATTAAAGTAATGTAAATGGGACAAAACCGAACAGTAATAAACACAAAAATAAATAAAATAAGGAAAACGTAAAAACTTACTTTATTTTTATAATGGTTATTTTGAAAGGCGAAAGATATACATATAGGGATTAACATAAAGGTGTTATTAAGAAACAATTGAGTCCCGCGAAGTGTTGCTTTAAAAAAATCAAGAAGCTGCGAATGTAATCAGAAATAAAGCAGGACTGTTTTTTAACATCAGAAGATCTTTAAGAAAACGCATAGAGAATGCATTGTAGTGGGTGGTGGATATTTCAAGCAGTTGCTCTAAATACGTTATTCACCAGTAGTATAATGTGCGGCCCCTTGTAATGACAGTTGTATCAGCTTGCTACCCCGATTTTATAAGACATTGTTTTCGAAACATATGTATGATATTATGCTACTGATAAAGTGTGATTCAATTCAATTTGAATATAAATTTATCACATTGAATATAACATAACTTCCTAGCCCTCCATAGCAAAAGGATCATGTATTTATAGTGAGAATAAAATTTGTTTAGTTTTCCAAACCCATGAATTTGTAAGACGAAATATTTTCTTAGTTCAAATGTAATCAGTATACTAAAATCATTATTTTTCTCAAATTAAATATTCTATAGTTAATAATAAAAAATATCGTTATAGCATTAGTTAAAATTCAAATAATTTTTTTAAGTTTTTCGAGCTATAAAAAAAAACTTTTCAACTGGAAACTATTATATTTATGCCTTAATAATTTATGTACATTTGATATAAATATATAAAAGTATTATTTGAAGTATTACCATCACTTGCTTCAAAAATATCAGAACTGATAATAATTACCTGCTTAATCTAAGAATTTCTACTATTCAAGGGTAATAATTACTAATTTTGTGTCTGTAACACCAAAAAACTTCGGTAAGGGAAAATTAATAAATAAAGAAATATTATGTAATTAAATAAATTTACTGTCATACTTTATAGTTTTACAGCGTTAGCAGAAGGTAGCGTGTCGGGGTACTGCAAGGAGTGCGCACGGGATATTGATGCGTAGAGGTATAGATGTATCATATTATGCATATTATGGGTATCCGTCGTTACGGCCGGTGTTCTCGGGGTACCTCCAACTCAATGCCTAGGCCTGGTATCTAGTCGGCGTTGGTTACTGATATAATTTCAATCAGTACAATAATTTGCTAGTATTACCTACTGAAAACTAATAACTAGTAAATATTTTAAATAAATTGTTAGTGTACCTACCACATTCATATATTATCAATACAATGGTGCTGATTCTAAGTATTATTTCAAAGTTTTTAAACCAGTAATGCTTTACCTTCGAATATTTTAATGGTAGCATCTGTGCAGCTCCATTCTCTAAGTAGTAGTGAAACGGCTGGGGTATTCATTTAGATTTATCTACGCTCATAACCAACAACACTGTTCGCTGGTCAATCAAAAAGTGACGCAAAGTAAGACGTATATATGGATATGCAAAACCCCCTAAATTTTTCTAAAAGCGGGAACCAATGACAGCTAAGTTTTAGTGCAATAAATAGTGGGGTGAAATTCGTTTCAATATTATGGTAATTTCAATTTGATATTTCTTGTTTGCAGTACAAAACATTTAACAATTTTATATAGTAATTCATTATACCAGACGTATAAAAGACTTTATTTTGAATTTACAGACGTTTTCACTTTGATTGCATAGATTTATTCCTTATAACAATAACAATGTTCATTTGGAGGAAGTATACTTCAGTGCAAATATTTATACTATTTGATCTAAGAGTATATTGTATTTCCAGAGAATTTACTCTTATGTTCTGACCAACAAGATTTAGTTTATTTGAATATATATTAAGTTTCGATTTCTGAATAAATAAAAATATTCAGATTTATAATAGATTTGTGTGTGTGTGTGATTCTGCATACACAAAAAAGATAAGCTTCGATTTACCTATTCAGCAGGGTGTAACTAGTAGTAACTAACTATATGAGCAACGATAAAAGTGATGACAAATTCCTATTCATCATGCTGAAAAACGTAGTAATACCAATTTTCACGTTGACCCTATGAAAACTTGCTGCATTACTAGGAAATTTAGAATTAAAATTATTAACTTGAACATACTGTATGTCTTAAACGAGCAACATTTGCATAAGGGATGTTGCGCTCAATCCTCATGTTTTAGGTTCTACTATTCCCAGTTTCCAGATTTCCCATTCTTAACGACTCACACTGTATAATTGTTTAAATATACCACAAAAGAAAATTGCACATTTCAAAAAGAAAAACAAAAATCGTTGGTACAATTACCATTAAATGCATATCTTAAGTTAGGGGTTTAGCATTCAAATGATCATTCGAGCTTTAAAATATATTTTGAGCCATTATTAGCGTTCAATAATGATAGTTATTCGAAGAGATTTGACCATCATTAATTATAATCACCCCATTATGCGTAACTCGAAAATAAGAAGTTATGAGGGTCGTATTTTTTTAAATGGTATGTTATATAAGATTTTTATATGCTGATTGTATGTAATCTATTAAGAATACAGTAAAAATACTATTATTATGTACTTATAATGTAAAGTTATTAAACTTAAAAATGAGGAATATACACGAATTAAATTCAGACAATTTTAAATTTTATTGCTTTCAACAATTTGTATTAAATGGTAAAAGCGGTTGGTTAGTAGGCGTTTTTTGTAATATCGTTTTTAAAATAATCTAATATCTATCTTACAATGTTATGAATTACTTTCATAAACTAAAAGACATTGTATGTTCATACCATTCACAATAATTACATACAAACATACTTTTATTATTAGATACACAGAACATAAAATTTCCGTATATGCGTACGTAAGCATAAGTGTGTTCTAAATTCCAAACCACAACTAGCAAATGTTTTTTTTTTTCGTTCTGAGTGTAATTGCTATACCAGCTACTAAATTCCTCTCTATATGGTTTGTTTTTGCTTCTTCTACGACCATATGTTTTAATTGATATGCTTTTTAAAACTATGCTATATTACAAACCAGGGGTGGCCAACCCAAATAATATTGTCGATCACTTTGAAAATACATTATAATTCAGCGAGTCGCATGTATGTACATTTCACGTATACCAAGTGTCTCAGCCTGTAGGTCCATGGTAAACTTCTTCATTTTTAAATATTTTTTAATAAAATGTGATACATGTTATTCCGTATTTCTTTTTAATTATTTAGCCTGTTATAATTTATTATTTTAGTTAGTTATTTTTATCACTTCCGGTTTTACCAAAAATATTGTCGAATTTAAAATATTAAATCGAACATCCAGTATATTTTGGAATATTTAGATTTTAATTATGTGAGTTCGAGAACATACTTTTGGTTTTTCTTACCTTGGTTACTATAATTTTTTTATTTTTGAATTTAGAATGCCGCCAATACGCTAAAAATATTCGCAAGCGTTAACATGACGTCAAAAAATTATAAATGTTGCAATACCTATACTGATCTTTCGTTCATAATTAGTAATAAGTAATAAATACTGCCTAATTCAATTTAAAATTATGACTTATTGCCTACATTGATATTATTCTTCCACTACCGGTTTCAGCTAAATTATTAGCATTCTTCAGGTGAAATTCAAGATAATTAAATGTAAAACTTGATTAAAAAAAACTACAAAAATGATCAATTTTCAAACAAAAAGTGAATATATTTCCGTATAGTGCTGCAGACGACATTTTGTCTGGAAATTGATCATTTTTTAAATTTCTTAAATGACTATTATATTGAATCATTTTCAATTTCACCTGAAGAAGGCTAATAATTTAGCCGGTAGTTAAAGAATAATTTCAATGTAGTAAATAAATCATAACTAATTAGCACTGAGAAAAATGGGTTAAGTAAAGTGTTTACTTGATAAAAAATCATTTACAATAGATAAAGTTTTACTTGCAACTATTCTCCTCAATTAATACCTGCAATTAAACCCAGTTTCTTGAATGCGAGTTCTTACTGTAAATAGTGCTCTTATTAACTGCTATTATACAGCGTACCTGACAAATTCTTGTGTAATAATCGTAATCAAGTGTTGATATGTGGTAAGTAACGTATTACTTGTGACTATTGGTACTGTATCTAACTACAGCATATACTTAGTACAAGAACAATAATACTAATTGCTATTAAACTCATGTATTTTCATAAATAAGTAGCAATTTGCCACAACTATGATTATTTGAGTTTTGCTGCACCTCGTGTGTTTTCGGGGAAGCTTGGTAGTTTTACCGTGTTTTGCACATAACCGTCATAACTCGTGTTCAATCACGTATATGCGTTAGACGGATAAAACTCAAGTGCTTAATAAAAGTGTTTGCTTATTAATACTCGATAATACCTGTATTAGAAGTTAGAAACAGAAGAATTGCTTTCATCTTGGAGCTTCAACTCCACTACTTAAATGAATTTTACAGAGACCTTTTGATATGCATTCTTCATAATCATAAACAATATATATTGGAATGTATAAAACATTTAAGAGTATCGGGAAGTTGTATAAAGATTCCATTCAATCAGTTGGGGTAATTGTTATGAAACGTCTGTTCAGGTTACTCGGTTATTTATTTCTTCTTTGTCGTTATTATGTAGCTTAAACATTACATTACATTAATATCAGGTAGTCACTGTGTTTGTCCTATACAAAATAAAACTGCTTTCTTTTCTTAAGTAATAGGTATTATGTACCATCTTTAGCAAATTAAATGCGAATTTAAGCTCCACAGATCTTCGATTATTATAGCTACAGCACACTAATAGTAATTAAAAATTATTTGCAAACAATTTTGAATTATGCATTGCACGGTACGCAGTACTTATAGTTGCGGTTACATAAATAATCGAAGATTTGTCGAGCTTTTTTTTTCTACTTTATCAGTTATTCACATAGAGTACACAGTACGCTATTTAATAAATATTTACTAAACCTTCTCGTTTCGTACACTAACCATCATTGAACAACAAATTTAAAGTCAGTATATTGCATATGTGTACCACACCATTACCTTTTATATATCAGGTATTTAGTGAATGAATATTATTTATAATAATAATAATACTTTATTCGTCCAACAGTGTACAAAACCATTTATAGGACATAAATTATAACAATGTATAGAGCAGTGCTATGCAAAAATACAACAAACATAAACAACAGCAATAAACAAAAAGTAAACCTAATCCTAGCAATTTGCCACAACTATGATTATTTGAGTTTTACTGCACCTCGTGTGTTTTCGGGGAAGCTTGGTAGTTTTACCGTGTTTTGCACATAACCGTCATAATTCGTGTTCAATCACGTATATGCGTTAGACGGATAAAACTCAAGTGCTTAATAAAAGTGTTTGCTTATTAATACTCGATAATACCTGTATTAGAAGTTAGAAACAGAAGAATTGCTTTCATCTTGGAGCTTCAACTCCACTACTTAAATGAATTTTACAGAGATCTTTTGATATGCATTCTTCATAATCATAAACAATATATATTAGAATGTATAAAACATTTAAGAGTATCGGGAAGTTGTATAAAGATTCCATTCAATCAGTTGGGGTAATTGTTATGAAACGTCTGTTCAGGTTACTCGGTTATTTATTTCTTCTTTGTCGTTATTATGTAGCTTAAACATTACATTACATTAATATCAGGTAGTCACTGTGTTTGTCCTATACAAAATAAAACTGCTTTTTTTCTTAAGTAATAGGTATTATGTACCATCTTTAGCAAATTAAATGCGAATTTAGGCACACTGAAATAGTAATTAAAAATTATTTGCAAACAATTTTGAATTATGCATTGCACGGTACGCAGTACTTATAGTTAGTGATGAGCGATATTTCACGAACTGTGATTCTTTCACAGTGATTGGAGAATCACGGATCACGACCGTGAGTGGAAAATTCTGAAAGCAGTGATTCGTGATTGTGGTAACGATCAACGGCGAGGCGCGACCGCGCACAGCAAATTAATGATAATCCGGATAGTAACCTGTTCATATAAGTTGGAATAAATCGTTGAGAAAAGCTGACTACTTTTTTTTTTTTTTTGCAAGAACCGACGACCTTTTTTTTTTTTTTTTTTAGATATTACATAGCCTCGGATATTCCGATTATTGAAATCTTCGAATGGGTCGTTTTTTTACAGCGCTAAGAAGAACTTCCGGCAAGTTTACGATTCCAGAGGACCTGTAGACCTGTAATAAGAAGTATACACGAAACACGATTTGATATCGATGAGTCAATACAGTGATCGCAATCACCGTTTATAATCACCGTGATTTGTAAATCGCTTTCACGACTCACAACGTGATTTAAGAATCACAGTTTCGCTCATCACTACTTATAGTTGCGGTTACATAAATAATCGAAGATTTGTCGAGCTTTTTTTTTCTACTTTATCAGTTATTCACACAGAGTACACAGTAAGCTATTTAATAAATATTTACTAAACCTTCTCGTTTCGTACACTAACCATCATTGAACAACAAATTTAAAGTCAGTATATTGCATATGTGTACCACACCATTACCTTTTATATATCAGGTATTTAGTGAATGAATATTATTTATAATAATAATAATACTTTATTCGTCCAACAGTGTACAAAACCATTTATAGGACATAAATTATAACAATGTATAGAGCAGTGCTATGCAAAATACAACAAACATAACAACCAGCAATAAAACAAAAAGTAAACCTAATCCTAGCAATTTGCCACAACTATGATTATTTGAGTTTTGCTGCACCTCGTGTGTTTTCGGGGAAGCTTGGTAGTTTTACCGTGTTTTGCACATAACCGTCATAATTCGTGTTCAATCACGTATATGCGTTAGACGGATAAAACTCAAGTGCTTAATAAAAGTGTTTGCTTATTAATACTCGATAATACCTGTATTAGAAGTTAGAAACAGAAGAATTGCTTTCATCTTGGAGCTTCAACTCCACTACTTAAATTAATTTTACAGAGATCTTTTGATATGCATTCTTCATAATCATAAACAATATATATTAGAATGTATAAAACATTTAAGAGTATTGGGAAGTTGTATAAAGATTCCATTCAATCAGTTGGGGTAATTGTTATGAAACGTCTGTTCAGGTTACTCGGTTATTTATTTCTTCTTTGTCGTTATTATGTAGCTTAAACATTACATTACATTAATATCAGGTAGTCACTGTGTTTGTCCTATACAAAATAAAACTGCTTTTTTTTTCTTAAGTAATAGGTATTATGTACCATCTTTAGCAAATTAAATGCGAATTTAGGCACACTGAAATAGTAATTAAAAATTATTTGCAAACAATTTTGAATTATGCATTGCACGGTACGCAGTACTTATAGTTGCGGTTACATAAATAATCGAAGATTTGTCGAGCTTTTTTTTCTACTTTATCAGTTATTCACACAGAGTACACAGTAAGCTATTTAATAAATATTTACTAAACCTTCTCGTTTCGTACACTAACCATCATTGAACAACAAATTTAAAGTCAGTATATTGCATATGTGTACCACACCATTACCTTTTATATATCAGGTATTTAGTGAATGAATATTATTTATAATAATAATAATACTTTATTCGTCCAACAGTGTACAAAACCATTATATGGACATAAATTATAACAATGTAGCAGAGCATGCTATGCAAACAATACAACAACATAAACAACAGCAATAAACAAAAAGTAAACCTAATCCTATTTCAAAAATATTTATTATATTTATGATTATTAAATATTTTTCTCAATGTGCAGATAAATAACTTTTAACTCGCATATCAAGTACTTGCTGATATCATCTGGAAAAATTTCTCTGTTACATTAATGCAGAGGATTTTCATTTGTTCTTGCAAGGCAATTTCTTTGAAATATTTACCAAAAATAATATGCAAAACAAAAAGCTTACAATAAATTACCCTAAAAACAAAAGTAATGCGTTCATTTTGTGATGTCACCCAATTATTCATAGGCGGGCCGCAAAATTATCGCGGGTTGGTCATCTCTGTTATAAATTAAGAAATAGCGTTTATGACTTCAAATTTAATCAAGGATTAGCAAGGTGGTAAAAGCTAAACATATTTTTAAGCAAAAAAGTTAAAAAAATAAAAGTAAAATAAAATACACTTAAAAATCACTAGATTAGTAAAATCCTATCGCTAGTCAAGTCGAAAACATTATACGCAATTTGATAGCGAGTGCGTGAAAACATGTAAGAACAAACTGAGAAAGTAAGAAAAAAGGTCTACCAAGACGTAGAAAAATAGCACACAGATGTGTAAAGAATTGAAGGCAATGCAATAACATTCACAGCAAACGAAACAAAATTAACAAGTAAATAAGTTGCTTTGAATGTCAATGTTGCCCTCGCTGCGCTTGTCGTGTCCTAGACTTGCAATAAGACGCGTCTTCTGACACTCGTTTTCTAATACACTATTAAACCATGTTAACAAAGTGTATCTTAAAAAGGGTAAATCATCATATACTAGTAACATTGGAAGTGTTACACTCAGAAGCAGCAATTTGTTCAACAGAAGGCTATATTTAAAGCAAGTTATGGTAAGAATATGAACTTTTAAACTCTCATTTTTTTGCGGAAAAAAATTATCTCAGTTTTTTAGAAATCTGTTTATGAGAGCTGACTGGTACAGAAATGTTTAGCTGCGCAAGTGTTAAGGGTAACAAAATGCCTAGAGTTCGAAGACGTCTAAATTTTTGGAATTTCTGCCCATCGAGATGTTGGTTTGTTCTATCACGAAATTGGCCGTCGTGTTATAATGGTCTGGAGAAGAAGGTATAGCTGCTACTATGCGTACGCTATATCACCGCATTCGAGCCTTTGGACTTTTTTCATACCTTCCACGATAGTGCTTCCTTTGAGTGCAGACCACTGTCGTCAACGTTTAGGGGGGCGAATTCATCCCGCGCAATTAAAAAGTATTAGTTATAATAAATTTATAGGCACTTTTCGACATGGTTCAGAAAGTTTTACGGATGTGTCGAAGGGTGAGTGTGGTACAGGAGTGGCTTTTGTTGTTTGTAATAAGGGAATTGAAATACATAATCAAAAGTTTAAATTAATTTAATTTAATTAAATCAAAAAAAAAATTAAAATACATATTAAAAAATTTAGGGATCATTGCAATATTTTTCAGACCTTTATGCACGAAATATTGTAATTATTTTAAAACGATAATGTTTTAAAAGGTACACTTGCGCACGGATGGAAAAAATCTCAGCAATGGAAACACAATGGAAACGTTTGTATTGATGGTACTTTCAACTTTAAATGTAAGTTATTGTAAATGCTTTGGTCAGATATTATTGCTGTTCTAATTTTTTTTTTTAATTTCTTCGTAAAGAATGGACTTATATTCTGATAATTTTAGATTCCGATAATTACTACCCGAATATCTGGATCTGGTTGCTATTCAGGTCTTAGAATTCGGATATCCGGATAATTTTGAATCCGGATACCGCGATCCACAATTAGTAAATAATCACCTTGCTTTTACAGAAACACCTTTTTTGTGTATCCACGATTGGTACTACATATATAATTAGTTTTGCCAACATAGGTTGAACATAAAGTACAAAATTTTCCCTAATAAATAGAAATATTTCGAGGTTTAAACTATATGGTAAACTTTTTTACTTACTGATATTTACGCACATAACTCTTACAAGGTATTACAATTTTCCATTAAGAAAATCGAAATATTGTATCCAATGCACTTATCTGTATTCATACACGAATAGCGTGAATCGTATTGATTTTGTATTAGTCTATTAACTTTTCTTACACCTACGCCATATGGGTTTTAGGAGATATAGGAAATCGTGCGGTGTAATCCGATAAGCTAACAAGAAATCTAAAAGTGCCGCTTGTGGTATCTGAGTCCTTACGTTACAATATATGCGGCATCCTGTCATTTTCTCTATAATCCCACTCCTAACGATTATGTTTGGAAATATACACATAGGGGTATTATCTATGTATTTACAAAGTCATTACAGAATATTTTGGAATACAGATTTTAAATTCCTTAACTATAGTTTATTCTATATAATTATGATCAACGAAGGTGCAAATAACCAGCGATAATTTCATAAACGTAGTCTTCGTCAAGGATTTACTGATTAGTAAAACCTTTCAGTAGTAAATAGCGTAAGCTCTATTTCCGTGGCCCGACTAGTCTTCGTTGCGTGATATTTCCTGATTGACCAAACACAATCAGGAAATTAAAAGGTGAAACAAGGAGGATTGAGACTAAATCTAAAAAATTGGAAATATTTTATGTGGGATTTTTTTATATTGATCAAGATTAATGTAGCTGTTGACATTTTCATGATTTTTTTGGTTTTTAATAATAATAGTTATATATTTTTTTTATAATAATAATTATTAAACGAAGTTCCACTTTTTAATGAATATTCTTCTATGATCGTTTTTATATTTATATACATAATTGAAATATTTGTTTCTTACATTGTGTAAAAATATACAGGGCGTTCTATTTGAAAAAAGATATTTTTAGTATTAGAAGTTACGCCAAGTCAACCCTAGAGTGTGGGATATCCTGTATAATTTTATTTACTTTTTATTCCTTGGTTAAATAGTTGAGGACCCATGCTCTCCACAGTCTACATGAACATTCTTTACCTTGTAAATCCCTTATACTGTATAGCTATTATATGCATTTAATACATCATATTTTTTGGCTCTTTTTTCACAAAAAAAAAACCAAATAACTTGGCTTTAAAATACCTAGTTGTACCAAAAATGTACTAAAAGATACAGGTTTCTGTCTACATCATCTAAGTTGGTCATGACTTTTGATGTATCTAGAAGCGCGACAAAATGAAGTTAATTTTTTTTCTAAATATATCATAGCTACCTATGTTTAAGGTTTCAAAATCGAAAGATATCATTGCAAATTTAAGAGCTTTTAGTGTTTAAAGATTGTCGGCATACTATTACTAATCAGTGCCGTTCGTGAGTTATGAAAGAGGGTGGGCACAAAAAAAAACTTTATATATAATAAAACCTATTTTTTGTACATAAAATTGATTCTCCTATTTTTCATGCTGGAAAAGACGTCTATGACTTTGTTATAAAAATGCGTTCAATCGATCTTCTGAAATTGTGCTTCTCAGAAAAGTTTTAATGCGTTTGAGGGTGGAAAAACATCGTCCACATTTTGCTGTCGACATGGGCGTTGTACAAATAATATCCAACAGTTTGTATGTTTCCGTCAAAACTTTTTTAGGTTGTTGTCTGTTATGAGCACTAAAATGGCAAAACACCACCTACACCTACGTCGCACATGTCATCGCGCTTATAAATTATTGAAACTTAATTTTTCAATTTACCGCTGTCCAACATAGATAGATTCACATTTTTTTTATACACATAATTAACCGACGCAAAATATGACGATTTCTTTCCAAACCTTCGTTATACTTAATTCGCGCAAAATAAGCACTGTCTAACTGTTCACGTATGTCCACTTTGCCTAGAACACTAAAATCTACGCATGCAGTCATGTGAGACATGGAATTTTCGTGTTTCTATGCCCTCTCTGAGATATGCTTTAAATCATTTAACCCTTGTTTATTCCACGCACCAACCTCTTTCTTAAAAATTAAGCAGATAAAACAAAATAGTTTGTTTGTTAGCCATTCATGCTAACACGCACATCCACTCATATTTTTCATATACATTTTTATTGAATACTTTATTGTAAGTTCGAGTTTTACTTGTGGAAGTGTAATTTATTTGAAGATCAGGAATAGGCCTTCCTTTCTTCTTAATTAAAAGTTTTTCCTCAAATGGGAGCGGCTTTTTTTTTTTAAGATTTTGCGCTCAATTAACTTCCATCATTAATAATAAAGTCACTTCAAGCCTTTGAAATCACCACATGCGCGGTACGCGTTGAAAACGACAGTCGCACACGAATGCAAGACGGTTAACTAGAGGACACGAATTGCGTGCCCCAAAAGCGACCGTATAAGCGCATATAGCGAAGATAAACGGAGCCGTCCGATTCATACTCCAAATAGGTATATCGGCAATAGTGCCCCGGAATATGGTTTTGAGCGTTGGCATATGCGCTAGTGTTTGTGGTGCGGAAGGAAACTTTGATACCATCGTTATAAAAAATACATAAAAATAATAAAATAAAATAATGCACTGAATTACATGCAAATTTCTTTCTGCGTTTATCTTGGTGGTTGGGTGGGCACGTGTCCTTGTACCCTTTAGTACCAGCCGCCACTGTTACTAATATTATTGTTAATGAACTACTGATCCAGTTAAAATATAAGTATTCAGTGTTCTCAGTGCTGACTAAAATACACTTTCAAAAACATTTGTATAAAGTACTTTTAAAATATTTGCTTAATTCGGTATTTTTTAATTAAACACCCACAGTGTGTTCGAGGCTCAATGTATTTTGTTACTTAATGCACTATACTCTATTTCTATCTCTAAAACGAATATTAAAAGGTAATCGTTTTATTGTTTGTTTTATAATTTGTGCTAAGCTTGCACTCGATGCATAAAAATCGAAATAACTTTGTATCACTACAAAACGGAAGAATTATAGAACCACTACAAAAAAATCAACTCATGCATACCGAATACTTCCTAACATTTGGTTGTTAAAAACAGATTGCATTTGTTTTGTTTAATATGTGTCTAAAATCTCAAAATTCCACTTGCTGCAGTCAAACACCTTGTGCTTTGACACATCGCATTTGACATTTGTATAGATTTTTGTATAGAACAGTCATACATGACAATTGTTACCAACATGAAATTATTTAACATTCTCTCCAGAGATAAAAAAAAAATCAATTTTAAACTATAAATAAAAATAAACGCAATGCCATTAATGTGCAAATATTGTAAGCTTCTTAACGTATGATATCATTAACCAAATAATGTATTTCTGCTAATTACTGTAATAATTTTAAAAGGAATTTTTTCCCAAGAAATTTCCGCTTAATATTATTACAGTAATTAGCAGAAATACATTAATTCGTTAATGCAATTAATGTGTTAAGAGCTTGTGAAGCAGTCAGATATAAACATCAATTAAAATAAAGTTCCAGATATGCATATTCCGCACATCACCGGCGCTATATTAATTGTAGACATATGCGCATTTTAAAATTTAAACGTGCCAGAGTACAATGTAGAAGTTAGGACAATAAAAACAAATTAAAAAGTAGTATATATACCCCGTGTAAATTAAATGTCACGTTTTTTAAACATAGAAAAATCATTAAAAAATAATTATCTCTAGGCGAGAAAGTTCCAACAATTAAGGGAACCAAGATATAAATTTTTGAAGTTACTTTTAATATAATGTAATATTATTTAGTTACTATATAATAATACCTTTAAATATTATTTCAGTACCGCTGATATTGCAGCCAGGTTATTTGTTAAATAGCACACCAACACATAACTTGGCGACGAGTAAAAAGAATAGCGATCTGCTTTGATGATTAAACGTATGGAAATATTAGTATAGGTTTTAAAAATGAAATTACATTTTAATAGCAAGGGAAAAAATACTATAGTCGAATTTAGTTTAGTGACGTATATTACCCTTAAGAATTTCAGAAACGCTCTGTATGTGTAAAGTAATGCGAAATTAAAAGAAGAGTACAAAACACACATGTTACAAAACCTGTTGTAACACTAATAACATTCAATCACTCGTATTGTAACAAACATTTTTATAAAACTTTTTTTTAAAACATATGTGCTATTTCATTATGACTAAATTTTCAATATAGCTGCAAAAAGTCTCTTCGAGAGTGCGGATGCAATTAGACTGTAGCTGTCATTTGTTTTGCTGCAGTTTTTCTTACAAGAAAGGTAAATACCTCGAGCATCTCACATTTTTGTGTGTAAGTACCTATAATACATTGTAATACAAGGTATGCATTAAACAACGACACTCGTACAACGTAAATCAAAGCAAAAAAAAAAAATAAGAAAATCGTTACCAATTGAACTAATAAAAGCACTAATCAATTGTGTTATAGAGCAAGTATTACAAACTCTAAACCCATCCCCTTAGTTTAACAGAGTATTAACATATACAGCATAGTTACTACATTCTGTATGGAAAAGAATCTCATCCTCGTCTTCAGTTAAATTCAGTGTAACATCCGAAAAAATGCAGCCATGGCGGAATTCATGGTCCATTGTAGAAATCATTATACGAACAAAAGTAATTACTAAAAAGTTATTGGTCACTTAAGTGCAAACCCGCCTTCAACGTTATTGCAGCTGAAGCTTTAAACAGTATTTTAAATGAGAAACTCAGGTTTCTGATTTGTTTTGAATTTTTTTACATTGTGGAAAAGAATGTATTAAAATGTTTTAAATGATGAAATTTTTTTAACACCAGAGTGGCGAGGGAAGGAAAAACTGAGTTTTTCTACACGGTTTAATTAATTCATCGCGGAGAAAGAAGCCTTAAATGTTTTAAATGATTAAATATTTGTTTAACACCGGAGTGGGATTAAACATTTTTTCTCTCCGCGAGTTGTTAAAAAAAGTGAATTGAATCGTTTATAAAAAATCACCTTCAGCCCGATGTTACTAAAAAAACTAATTTTATTACTTCAATATTTCGAAAGGATCCTCTCGCTGTTGGAAAAACAATAATTTAATCACTGAAAAAAATATTCCTGTAGTCACTCAAAGAAGGTTTCTTTTCCCACAAGCTGTTCAAAAAAAGTAATTGTTTAAACCATTCTCCTTCTCCCCTTCACTGTGCGAGCAGTCGCGATAATCTGAAGGTGTGTACTCTAAGATTCTGTAATGTATTGCATATTCTATTGTATATTATTCAACTAAACAAACAAACATAATTTATTATGAAAATATTTAAATGTTGTAGACAGTAGATTTTTTTACGAAAAGTACTTACCGAAGCGCGTGGTGAATATGGTTTGGCTGGAATCGTATCTTCTGAAACAAGACATAACGATAAGTTATAAGAGTTATATAACTCTCCACAATTATTTATCACTATATTTACATTTGTTTATATAATTTTATATTTACTATTTTTTAACTATGTGTCGATACGCTTTTAACGGTCCTTAAAATCTACTCACATTTTCGAATAGACACTTTTTCAAGAATTATAATGATATACGGCTATTTATTATTTATTATATCACCAAGCCGTATATCATTATAATTCTTGGAAAAGTGGTCACTCGAAAATGTGAACAGGTATAGGGTGATTCATTAAAAAAAAGGACTGATGACGTCATATCTGGAAACATATGATAGTTGTTGGAAATCAAAGTATATTACAGACTAGAACAAAAATACTACAAAAACTTTTCTAAAGGTTATTTTTTAATAGAAATAAAATAGTTAGTAATACTGAGTAATGCAAATAATTTCATTTCTGCTTAAAGTTTCCATGGCAACATAAAAATGCGAAAAATATTTATGAGATACATCTGACGAAAAAGTTTTAATAGCCAAAGCTTTATTTCAATATCTCAAGTTGCACACCCACCAAACCATATATCATTGTAATTCTTGAAAAAGTGTCCATTCGAAAATGTGAAAAGACGCAAGGTGATCCATTAAGAAAAACTACCGATGACGTCATATCTCGAAACATATGATAGTTGTTGGAAATCAAAGTATGTTACAGACTAGAACAAAAGTACTACAAAAACTTTTCTAAAGGTTATTTTATAATAGAACCTATAATTTAGCAAAAAATCAAGTGCTCGCACATATTTGCCTGACCTTATATACAAAAAAAAACCACACTTAAATCGACCGAATATGCAAATATTAACTCTAAACTAGTTTTGGAAGACGTAAGCGGCCTAAATAAGGTGGATCCCTGGAGGAAAATATTATTGAGTTAGATACCCAGTTATATGGGCGAGAAAAACAACATAAGGTGGCAGATGAACTGCGTTCTCAAAACTTTCATTGAAACAGGTCCCCCATAAGCATTATTAAAGACAAAAGAAAAGTTGGCAGAAGATAGGGAAATCTGGAACACTACACGAACTTTAGAGATTAATATAAAATTAACGGCTTATTAACGAAAGAAAAATAATACACTGCAAATAAAAAACTAGTTTAGAGGAAGAAAAACAAAAATCAGCGAATCTTGTTAACTGGGTTTACAGAAAGCAGTACTTAATATGACGATGTAAATAGTACCTACTATTGAAGTCCACTAAAACCTATTTTTTTTTTACCAAAAAGTGCCTTTTTGCGATAGGTATATCAAAAATACTTTCGAATAAAAAGAAACTATGAAAATTCTTTGGTAGAATAAAAGAAAAAAACATAGTTTATGGCCGCAAAACAGTAGTGACCTCCGTAACTAGGTGATACATGATAAAGTTATCCTCATAGAACAGTTATAATCAATAAAAGCTAAACAAATTTAATTATTGCAGAGAAACAATTATTGTATATATATATAAGTAGGTAATATAGTATAATATAAAACTTTCGGAGCGGAAATATTCTTTCCTAATTCATTCACTATTAAAGCTTTTGTCCTCAAAAAGTAATTTAGCTGTGTTTAAAAGTTTCTCACAGTCACAATTTTCTGTAGCGATTGTCATAATGATATCTTAAGTGCAACACCTTCCACTTGTATTGAGTTTTAAGTGCATAATGAGGTGCGTAGAGTGTTTAAAGATTACTCACTACAAGAGGTATTGGTATATTTTTGCCTTCCATTACGAAGCATTATGTTTGAAACTCTTCTGTTATGTTTAATGTTATTTAGTTTAAAATACAAGATAGCAGTTTTAAAGAGCATAAGCCGTATTTAAGGAGATCTGTCAAAGATGATAAGTATTTTAAGATGTGTACTTGTCCTTGTATAATTCCTGCCTTTTTTTTTAATGAACAAAAAAAAAACTGTTTCACGTAATGTTCATAATTTTATTAATTTTATTGTAAGCAAAGTTGTACTCTAAATCATATATCAATAGAAAAGATTCCAGATAAATTGTTTTATTATTGAAACTAAACGTGTAGTTATTTAAAATACACATGCACGTATATACTGGCAGCAGATGTAACACACCGTTAAAAGCAAATACATACTATGTTTAGATAACACAGAGCTCTCCACGACAATTTACCTATATCGCAACTATGTAAAATATACACAGTAAAGCCGGGACGAATGCCTAACACTGGACATAGTAAACGCGAGTAGCGGAAGAGATAAGCTTAAGAGTAATTTTATGTAATTGATATCTACATACTACGACCTCGTAGTTGCACTTACTTCGCACACTGACACAGTATTTCTCACTTATTGCGGCAGCAAACCACAGTCAAATTTAACTATTAGTTTTTGAATGAGCATTTTTCAAAGTACACTTACATACTTTAATTTTTATTTGTTTGAGGGAAACATAAAATTTGTATTGCTGAAAAATACCAGAACAGGCTAATAACACGTGTCCCTGTTTACATAAACGATTTTATTTCCATTTATATCTATGAATTTTTGGAATAGAAACTATAGGTGGTTTAATATGTTTTATGCACGGTGATTAAAACTACACAGAGGAAAATAAAGTGGTCACAATAGCTCATTGCAATTAGATAACCGAACAGTTGTTGAATCGCCGACACAGTAAAAACTTCATATGTGAAATTAATGTACGAAAGCGTGGCAACACAATTACCATCTTTTCGCACATTAATTTTTATGGTGAGGCCGGTTTTACATTATACTTAATTTAGTATGAAACTTTGATATAAATTTGCTATTAAATATTTCAAAGAGTACCATACAGAAAAAATTATTTGTAAATTTCGTACGAAATATTGTACTAAATATTTAGAACCTGTTCTATTTTCTCATTAATTTTACAAACGAAATATGGGTGCGCAATATGTGAATTGTTGGTTAAGTCCTGTGGGATAGGTCGGCGTTTGCCGTACTACACAGATCGCTCAATCTAAGTTTACATAGACAACGCAAAAATACATACAATGTAGTTTCTAGTTGAGTCAAAGGCAGTTCAACCATCCATTTTAGAAAATGTCGTGGTCCATGTCAGCAGGTTGAATTGTTGATTGAGCTATTCAAAACTACCCTAGATAAAGTTAAATTGAATGATTGTATAACAATTTGTTTTGAACAATACACAGTTTTATAATCTATAAAAAAGATAGATACATAACAAAAAAATCGCATTTTATTATTAGAATTATATTTTCATCCCTAACTTGTCTTGCAAAATTAGCAGATCTATTGCCACTGAGTCGTTGCACCTTACCAAAAATTCAACATTTTCCTCTGCAACTTCATCTATATCGATGAAGCGTAAGTTTTAGTAAAACACTAGAAATAAGCTTATAAATCACCATCTGAAGGTCTAAGTACTACTAGACTATTTGCACCTTAATAATTGAAGAAGTAAATCTATCAGATCCAGGTCTATCACGTCCGTCAAATCACCTAGAAACATGAAGAAATATGCGAAAGTTCATCAAATTTCGACAATGACCGTCAGCCTTAATCCGAATTTAATAAATTTAGAATGCATCTTCCTTCCTTCAGGTCACATACTTATCAAATTACATAAATTTTACGGAACTAGCTATCAAGTTGCATTTAAAATGATGCCATAAAAACCCAATACTTGTTCGTCGACTATTTTACGGGAATATTATAATGGACTTACAAAATTTTTGGTA